>VWZO01013393.1:0-108363 GCA_013396975.1 Bucco capensis
TCATTCAACTGTGAACTACTATATACATACATAGTATGACATAAAGAATAATATTTCAAGCTAGAGAGATACTTTGGTTTTTTACTCTTTTGCAACTGCAATTTGAGACCAGCTAGTCACTGAGGTAAAGGTTTGCATATGGAAAACATATAGATTCTGCCTAGTGGGTTTAAAGGCTGCAATGCCACACAGCATCCAGGGACTGGTCTACTTCAACTCATAAGATCCTTTCTTTTCCAATACAAAAAGCTACAGTTCAGTTTCTGAAGCTTCCCATTTCCTGCTTTTCTTATCAGAAATACTTCTGTTTCCTGAGGGAAGTTAATCTTTTGATCTGTTTGAAAAGATGACTTTGCAATGCAAATAAAACAGAATTTAGGCTCCAACTCAATTCTCTTCTACTTGCACTGAGCATCAGATGAACTACAGACTGTCTAGGTGTACTCTCTGAATCCAGATTTTGGGTTGGCCAGGACAATTTCAATTGCTCAATTAAAATATAAATGAGTACTACTCTTAGAAAATGTGTAGTTGCTTGAAAGAAGTTGGTTGTGTTGTAAGACTTTATTAGTCCTCAAAGCTTGTGCTGTTGTGAAGTTCCAGTTTTTGAGGAAACTCTCAGAGTATTGAAGTAATTGAAATAAAAACAATACACAAATGAAGAGACAAAGTCATTAGAAATTTTGATGAGGAGTCACTTTTGTTGGATATAATTTGGAAGGCTAAGCTCAGGTGTCCAGGGCAAGATTTTGCATGTAATATTTTTCTATTTTTTAAGAAGCTCTGTGGGTAACATATCTGGTGAATTCAAGGAATACAACTTCCTTGTAAAATAAAAAAAACTCATCCTTTTGAGGGGGAATACATTACCTATAATGAATGCACTTACCTACAGCTGTGAACATGATTTCTCAGGACAAAATAGGAAGCTACTTGTAAAAATGAAAAGTCTTGAGGAAAGAAAAAAAAAAAGCTTTGTTGTCTTTTCACACTGAACCTTAGATCTTCTCCCTTCTAAGAAGAGCTCCTCCAGAAGGAAAAAAATAATAAAATACTTGAATCTTCAGTGAAAATTGCAGGCTAGATAACAGGAACACAAGAATCCTATCATTTTAAGAGACCATAGAAAGTAACATTTGTAATTTCCCACCCTAAATTTTAATAAGGACACATTATTATTAATATGTTTATTAATAGAATAATAAAACAAATATGAATAGATTTTATTTTAAAATAGATTTTATTTTATTAATATTGTTGAATTAATATAATAATATTATTGTATTAGTAATATATTTATATATATTACCTTTTATTGTTTCCTAAGTGTAAATACAGGCTCTAACTCAGGTAGTGCATCCTCTCGAGTTAAAAGTTGGTGCAGAGTACAACTTCTTTATCACTTTGTTTGGTAGATTCTGTGTTTAGTGACAAGGTGGAGTAGAAATAAGTGGAACTGCAACAATGGAAGATTATTGATCTAAGTAGGAAGTGGCAAAATGGAGTCATTGTAAACATCAAAAAAGTAGTATTATCCTAAAACATGCCCAGCTTAATACAGTAAAATACATGCAGAGCTTGGTTTTCAGGCATGCTGTTGCATTGTAGAAGTTGTTTGAAATAGATCTAGTGCTAAGTCCTGCTCAAGCTTGTGCTTACTCACTTGAAATGTTTATTTTTATTGACAGCTTTAGTTCAAATTGTTTGTTTATTCCTTTGAAAATTTTAACCAGTTGATTCGAGATTAGTTTTGACTTAAAATCAATCATATTGCTCCCATTTTAAGTAGCTCAGTGAAACTATGGTTTGAGGTGCAAAAATGCTTGAAGTTGTCCTGAGAAAAATCTATTAAAAATGTGTGTGGTTTGTTTTGACAAATTTCAACATGAATCATGAATACTCAGGATTCTTACACCTTTGAACAAGAACTTTTGAGCTGCATAATTTTGATCCTAATATACTGCCTTATGTCAAGTTATCTCAAATATATTCTCAGACCTGAAGACATCACTTGTTATAACTAGTCCCAGAATTATGACTTCTAATATATAGAAACTGTCTTATCCTCTCTTTAGAATTTATACTCCTGACTAAAAGAGAATTCTAGCATCAGAAAAATTGAGAAATTGTGTTGATTTTAGACACATGGCATGGAAGAATACTCTTTGCTTTTGCTGATTGAACCTAAAGATGCCTGTTCATTGGTTATCATAGTATTCATACATATTTCTAGAGAGTCAGTATTATCACTGAAAACTTGACTCTGAGGTGGATTTTGATAGGAATTTTGTCTCTCTCTCATGCAGTTGAACTGAGGCATCAAACGTGGTATTTCTTAGAATGTGAAAATGAAAGTCACGTAATGTTTTTCATACTTCAAAAGTCCAAACATCCTGTGGGAAGGGCACGTGATGCACAAGGTCTGAACAAAACCAGGTTGCACTGTAGTTGCTGATTGCAGTGTTCTTTGAGATGGACCATGCAGCTCTCCTTCTTGTCCTCCAGCTTTGTGGAAGTAAGGTTGCTTTCTTATTTCTAGCTAGCTCTTTCCTTTTTTTTAGCACATTGTGTCAGAGATGTTTGCAATTCACAAGTGTGTTACTGTGTGGTTCAAAAAAATCTTAACTGTTCGATGATAATCACAACTTAGAAGTAATAATATTTTCTGGGGCTTGGTTTTTTTAGTGAACATTTCCTTCAGTGTTCTGCTTGTGGTGTTGCCAAGGTTGTTTCTGATTTTTATTATAATTTGAAATTTCAATTATATTGATTCTGAAACAGAATTTCTTTGTGTGCTTTAGCCATCGTGGAAGGAAAGTTTGTGGATTCAACTGTAAAACTTACTGAGAAGGTGAAGCTGGAATGCATATATCCAAAAAGAGCTGTGATAATCCAGACATCCTGGATGAAACTGAATGTAACTCATAAAGAAAGCATAGCTGTCTTGCACCCAGTCTATGGTGTACATATCAAAGACACATACAATGGAAGAATTTATTTTCAAAATGCTTCCAGGGAAGACATGTCCTTATCCTTCATCAATAGCACACTGAAAGATGTTGGTCTTTACTTTTGCTCTATTGTGACTTACCCAGATGGAATTTGGGAAAAGGTAATAGAAATTATTCAGCCAGGTAAGTTATTGTCTTATTGTTTTTAATATTTCTGGTATATAAAAAAGGGAAATCCATGCCAATTTAAGGAGTGCCTGGCTTTGTAATTTTTCTTTCTACTTATATAATTTGCACAAATGGAGTAATCTGGGGAAAAGAACTAGCAGGGCAGAAAAGAATTATATTTGACAAAAGGTCGTTTTAAGAGAAGTAAGGGAAGTAAGGAGGGGAAATGGAGCAGACAGACAGAGGTCACAGCAGCAGACTTCAGACTACCTGGCAGACTTCAGACACTAATGGTCATTGCATTGGTGGTATTTCCACTGGGCCAAGGTTCTCATAGCATTCCAACAAGTTCTAGGGTCTTTTCAGAGGACAAAAATGCAAGTGTCCATGAAATTACATGGATGAATTTTGTAACTACCCACAGAGGCTACCAGATTTTTATCATTAAGTTCTATAGTGAGGGCATTCCTGGTCCTTTTGTTCCTTTTTTTTTTTTTCTGAAAGCTCTTCTGTGCTTGCATTTTGTGGAACCATTTAGGAACAGTGTGACAACAAAAGGGTGTGAAATAGGGAAATGTAAATGAAGAAATAAAATGAGACTCTTTAAATGATGAAAAGGGGAAGAAGGAGAGAAAAAGATCCAGCAGTTCCCATATACATTCTGTGTGGCTGTCCATATACTTTCCAAAAGCTCTGTAATAACCTGACCACTTAGCCAATTTGGTTTATTTTCCAGCTCTTTTAGTAAAAGGAAAAAGGATCCTTTTCTAGTATTTTTCCATGCATGTCTATTCAGCATTGGTCAACTGACAACTTTACTGCAAATTATCAAGGATAGAAGTCTTTACATGATCATTATGTACATAGGATAGAATAGCCTTCAAAACATAATTAGTTTTGCTTGTTGGTTTGTTGATTTTGATATTGCAAATGTAGAAAGACTGTTCCTCTTTCCCATTGTCCAGAGTGAAAATACACTCCATTCAATATTTTATTGTACTTCCCAGCTAGGAAAGTAGGAAAGAATGGATTAAGAGGAAAATTCAGTTCCTACTCTTTGGAAGACTGGAAGATAAAAATAACAGTTGTTTTTCTAGCCTGATCCTTCTGAGTCTTTATTTCAACCTTCTTTTTTTTCTATACTTCTCTAGTTTCAATGTTAAAATGAAGCAATTGACCTGACTCTTGTAGGAGATAATAAAACCAAAAATTCAAGGCAAACTGTTCCTGCCTGCACCACTGAAAGTTTTTGAGATTTGATTTTAGCCAAAATGTTTGTAGAAGACAGTGATGAAATAGGAATCCCAATATGTCTTCCTTCCTCTGCTAGCTTTTTATTAGTAAACATTGCTGCTCATCAAATGAGAAA
Source organism: Bucco capensis (assembly GCA_013396975.1). NCBI lineage: Eukaryota > Metazoa > Chordata > Aves > Piciformes > Bucconidae > Bucco > Bucco capensis. Next base: position 4,489 of record VWZO01013393.1, read on the forward strand.
TAAAGCCACACACAAACTATTGCCTTGACTTTGGAAAAAGAAAAAAAATCTATCTCCTCCACATTGTTTAATTAGATAAGATAATTTGGAATGTACATAATTTTCCCATGTGCACATAGGCATAGCCATACAACTCCTTGTGATTCACACGTACAGGGAATGTCTTTCTAGTGAAAAAGCTGAGCCAGGTTCCTCAGGGAAGGCTTGCAATCCAGGTCAGAGTTCCTCAACTCTGATTCCTTCAGTGGCATCTCTGAATGCTTGCTTCACTCTGGTGTGTTTTTTGTGGTGTAAGGAATAACATTACTGCAGTAGTATCTCCCTTGCTCCTTTTTCTCAGACAGTTCATGTAGTGCACAGTATTATTGCAGATGTAGGCATTGGAAAGATATTTTTTGGCTGTATTCAGATAAGCCAAGATCTGGAAATCCAGGTTGCTGTTCACAAAAATGAACAGGCATTCTAGATCTTGTTTGGTTCAGTCCAGTCTGAGTTCTGGCAGTGATGATCTCTTATTCACAGTGGATTCATTTTCTGTCAAGCCCTAAAAGTTTGCAGTAGAGCTGCAAGCTCATTTAGTCCTTTCCATGGCCAAGGCAGTCCTGAGCTTGGCTGTTTGTTCCTGAGTGTATTGGCTAGAGTCATTCTGAAATGGTGCAAGAAACAAGGCACACACTTTGCTGAGAGGTGTTACCTTTCATTCCAATAGCTTTATTAGGTGATCCACTTACAAATTTCAGCATGCTAACCCACACAAACAGTGAATTAGTTATCAGAGGTATGATTTCTTTAAACCATAGCATGGCATTCAGAGTTGTGAGTGTGCAGGATTTCTCTCAACTTGCTCACTCTAACCCAGAAACCTAAACCAACAGCAAACCATCCATGTTGTTCATCTTTTAAAGATTTTAATTTTTTTTATTCTGCACTAGGGAGAGAGTTAAGAAAACTGACTGTTAGTCTTGTAATCATTTTATATGGACCTTTTTCTATAGGATTAATATACACAAATAGTTGAGGTCCTGGCATATGAAGTGGTTTTTAATGATTTTGATATTCACTGGAATAAAGATATCTGGCCAAAATAATAGGAATTTGATTACTTTATAGGTAATCAAAACTTTTTTTCCATTTCCTGTTGATTTTGCTATTCACTGGAATAAAGATATCTGGCCAAAATAATAGGAATTTGATTACTTTATAGGTAATCAAAACTTTTTTTCCATTTCCTGTTGATTTTGATATTCACTGGAATAAAGATATCTGGCCAAAATAATAGGAATTTGATTACTTTATAGGTAATCAAAACTTTTTTTCCATTTCCTGTTGATTTTGATATTCACTGGAATAAAGATATCTGGCCAAAATAATAGGAATTTGATTACTTTATAGGTAATCAAACCTTTTTTTCCATTTCCTGTTTTATTTGGTTAGGATTTATAATATATTGATTCCAATATAATTTATTGATTCCCAATTTATTGTCATAATATAATGTATTGATTCACTAATATAATATATAAATTCCTAATATGATATATTGATTCCTGAAAAGATATTACTTTTCTAAAAATATTAGTTCACCTACAATACACCAGATAAACATCTCACTAAAAATCCATTTCTTCTATTGATAACAGTTAATGAATAGCATTTAATAGATTTTTTTTATTTTTTAAGGAAAATACATGATGGCTAATGCTTTGCAAAATGTGTGGTTTAGTTTTAAAGGCTGGTTGGCTAAGCTAAACTTGTATCTGCCTTTAAATGAATGCAACCTTAGAGACACATAATATTCGACACGAAACTTAAGCTTGCTCTGCTAAACTGGCACAGATGAATTTACTAAGACTTTTGTGTCAATCAAAACTGAAGCATGGTTTCTAACTTAAATTGTGCAACAAAGGCATTGAAAATGGTCAGGCTTTCTCTCTGATGACTTGTTACTGTGTGACCCAGAGACATTCGTGCACCAGCTTACACTGGTAAGTATGCCACTGAGGAATCAGCAGTGCACACACCAATGAAAGCTGGCAACAGAGTATAGATACAGAATATATGGTTGGCTCTTTGAAATGAAGTAGTAGAAATAAATGGAAATAGTGCCATATAACAGTATACTCATGATGTAGACTAAAATACAAGCTGAAATGTTTTTCATAAAACAACCATATCTGCTAACAGTTAGATAAATTTGGATAAAGTATCTTGGATTAACTTTTGCTGGCTTGCAAAACAATGAACATTTCTGCACTCAGACTGTTCAAAGTTGCTCTAATGCGTCATTCCTGGTAACCAACAGAGCTCATGACTCTCATTCTGCTTTCCCATTTGCTTTGTATAAATTTTTAAAACTATGAATGCCAAGTGAGTAAAATTATTATGATTCTGATTTGTCAATATTTTTCATTTGTGTAGTTTTGAAACCTCAAATGCTGATGTTTAAAGAGTAAATATTTAAAGTAGTGTTTAACAGTTACAGTAATGTCACTGGTGTTACTAGATCCAGCAACTCAAGTGCTAACAAGACCCTGACACTTCAAAGTCAAGCAGTTACAGTTTGGGGATCCTGACTTGGTTTTTAAACAAACACAGAAAGAAAAGAAAGAAGTCAAGTATTTGAAAAGCATTAAACACTGCTGCTTATTAGTGTTTTGAAAACATCCCTGTTTCTTTCCCTTTAGAGTAAAAATGTCTTTATAAACAAAAATGGCTTAGTATCTGGTGACAGAAGTGCAGTTCACCTCGTGGTGAACCTCGTGGTCTGGATGGAGTGAGTGCAAAGGTTTTTCAGGGAAAAGAAAAAAGATTAATCTTGGTTATGCAATGGCTGAGCTGCCCTAAGGACCTGAGATCTCAGGAGACAGAAGAGGTTATAGCTTTCACAACACAGGTCTTTTCTTGATGTACTCTTTGTTGCATCTTTGGCAGATGGCAGACCATAGAAGTGATGATAAATCACCACTGATACAATTGTTTTTAATGTAATTATTGTAGCAATTAGTGGGTTTTTTTGATAGGCATGGCCTGGGGCTGTATCAGAATACACACTAAGAATGCTAGAACATATTTTATTCTTTTTGGCTAAAGCTTTCCTATGATGCCTATGAAATAGGTCAGGCACAGTCTGAAAATCACTTGGGGTCTTCTGTGGCCCCTGGTGCNAGGTGAGAACAAACTCTTGCAGACTGCACAACATTATGAGTGCTTTCTTTATTAACAGTTACTGATAAATACTGAGCGAAGCAATAATGCTCAGGATATTATATTGGAAACCACGTTATGTAGCTATAGGATATTTTTTCAAGTGGATGCAGTGCTGAAATTCTCTACCATAATTGTGAAGAACTTGAGACTATGTTCTGCGAGTTTTACGCATGAATATATCATCTAGTTATCCTACAAGAAGATACTTACCATGTGGGTCAACCTATGTCTTTTTACCTGTAGTATGAATATATAACTAGCAGTTTTCAGAACTAGATTCAAGGGTTTTTTTTTCCTTTAATGTTCCCATATTTTATAAGCCACAAATATTCCTTCACTAAACAAAACTCATACTTTCAGAGAAAACTCCTTTTACAACTTTTTATAAGATGAAAAGGTTATGTAGGAATAGTCAGTAGTTTTATTTTACCTTTCTTAATGAACAGTTTAAGGATGGCCTGTAGTTTCTTATTTACAGTGCTTAGAGACATATGTATTAAGACTAATTTTGAATGCAGTATAAAATATTAGGAACAAAGTGAAGTCACTGCCTATAGAAGAGTTGGAGATATCACACATAAATCATTTATTATCAAAAAGTTATTTCATAGAATCATAGACTTATTTGGGTTGAAAGAGACCTTTAAAGGGTCATCTAGTCCAACTCTCCTGCAGTCAACAGGGACATCTTCAACTAGATCAAATTGCTCAGAGCCCCAAACAATAGCAAAGCTGCAGTAGGAATCCTGCAATGTTTCTTTCTGTCTTTTTTCTTTTCCTTTTTCCTTTCTTTAATGATAAACTTTTGCAAAGAAATATATACAAGGAAAAGGATACATTTTCAATCTCTAGCAATGTAGAATGGATAGTTGGATTATTTTAATTTGAAAAGGAATTGGAAGATATATTGGCAAAATTGCTTTTTTTTCCTGGTTTGTTCAGATCTTACCTTACCTATGTCCACTTGAGACATGGATCAGTTTTTCTTGATCCTTTTCTAGACCTGTCTTCAGTTCTATGATTTTTCTCTCTTCAATTAAATCATCAGTACAAAAGTTACTCAACTTTGAAGGGTTTGGTGTTTTTTTTTTTAAGTTTGAATAATGTTCAGTTCACAGAAAAGGAATTTAAGGAATTTTTCTGGCATTTTCATATATTCAACAGAAATTAAGGTCTGGTCCTGTCATATCTGCTTTTAATTTTGTAGTTTTCTCTAGTTTTTTTCAGCTATTCTTAACTCCATAGAGCACTATAATGATGATATATCAACAGGAAAGTCTAAGACAAGCAATAGACAAATATTTGTGTCAAAATATGATTTCCATTAATAACTGTACATCAAGATCTTAAGACTTCTATATATCTAAAGTGTATGTCTTGTTCCTAACCTGCAAAACTAATTTAGTTGTAATTTACATTTAAAAGACTACTTTAAAATACTTTGTTGAACTTATTTGGCTTAATTTAGACACTACATAAAACATTTGCCCTACTGCACTCTGATATCTGTGATAACATACATTACAACTTGGCTATAGCTTTGTATTGTCATTGCTTATCATGATAATCTTCACAGTATCACAGTATGTCAGGGGTTGGAAGGGACCTAGAAAGATCATCTAGTGCAACCCCCCTGCCAGAGCAGGATCACCTAGACCAGCTCACACAGCAATGTGTCCAGGTGGGCCTGAATGTCTCCAGAGAAGGAGACTCCACAGCCTCCTGGGCAGCCTGGTCCAGTGCTCTGGCACCCTCACTGTGAAAAAGTTTTTCCTCATGTTACTACTAAACCTCATGGTCATTCATAATGTGAATTATGTAGAGTTGTATAATTTGCTGGGATGGAGTTTTTCTGTTTGTTTGTTGGGTTTGATTTTGTTGGTTTTTTTTCTATTATATGATTGGAATTTATTTTTTTTGATTCATGAGTAAATTTATGTTTCTGTCAGTCAGTGACAATGGACCATTTGCTCAGAAGATATGTTTTTCTAGCAACTCTGGATAAGAATGGAAGTTCATTAATAGAGTATAGAAATGCAAGATGTATCATGAAGTGCTCCCATATTTTAGAGTGATCAACTCCTTCTATGATAGCAGACACAGAGCTTTTCTATTCTTAGCTAGTGTGATGATAACCATGCCACTCAACACTTACATCTATATCAATGTTCTTCTGCCTGCCAAAAGCAGCATGTTGCTTAGGGTTTTGTTTTCTTTTTCAAGTCCCCATTCACCTGAAATAGCTTGCTTTCTATTTATCTCTGTTTCAATTTAGAATGTGATTCATAGGTCTACAGTGAAAAATTATCAGCCTGTTAAAGCACATGGAAGCAAGAGCTAATCCTGAGGGAATCTTCATTCTTCAGCTCTTAGACTCTGAGCTCCCCGGAGCAGGAGCTATCTTTGTATCTTACACAATGTCAACTATATTGTCAGCACCTAATTAGAAAGCAGGAGGAAGGAGGCAAGGGAAGCTGCATTTTTCACACCTCTACTGTGATTATTGACCTGTTAAAAGCTGCTTTTCTTACTTTTTATCTTCTGTGATGAACTAAGGATTGGATGCCCCTTCAGTATAAAAGGCTAGGTGAAAAGGAGCCAAACCAGCCCTGCTGGGGGTAGAGTAGATAAATCCTCTTCCTTTCTGAAGGAAAAGCTTAGATCAAAAGGAATTACAGAGTTGTGGAAAACTCAGGTTGGAAGAGACATTCCAAGTTCACCTCCTCCCTGACTGATTCTTATGTTGGAAATACATGGATAATATTCTTGTGTAGTCATTCTAGTGCTTAACCAGCTTTAGAAAGAGATATATGGGGTTATTTTGCCATTTTATCTGTCCTAGATATCTCTTCTTTAATACTTTACAACAGTTTATTTACTGTAGTCCTTCCTTTGAAAAAAAGAGGAAGACTCTTGTGCTACCAGCCTTCAGTCATCCCTCTGTACTAAACAAACACAGGTCTATTTTTTAAACTTTTCTTCTTAGTTCATGATCATAAATTTCACCATTCCTGTTCTCATCAAGAATTTTCCCCAGATTGTATATAAGGTTATTAAAATAAGATGCATGGAGAGAAACACCATGTTCCATCTAAGGTCTTACCCTTGCTAAAAGAAGCAGAATAACACCTCCTTTGCCTTTTTTATGACTCTCTGTTGACATACCTGAAAAAAATTGTCTTTTGGAAACAGACAATGTGATAACATTTTTTTTATTCTATTTGGCTAGCAATCACAGCATCCTGATCCTTTTATTCAGCACTGGGGATTTTTTGACATGTTTTTCCTGTTCTTTTTAATCCTTACTGCTTTGAATGTTCAGTTAGTTACTAAGAATAATGATGCTGTAATGTACTCTTAGTTACTTTGTTTGCATCAGAATATGCTATGTTAAGGAAAAAAAAGTAGCATTCAGTACCCATGAGGACTGCTGTGTTTTTACCTAAGAAAGATAAAATTAGAAGGGTTGGTTTATATGTTCCCTATGAGCATTGTCTTGTTGAACATGCATTGGATGTCAACTGGATGCTAAAGTTATTAAATGATTTGCTGTTGTGTGATAATTTGGGGATGACACTCACTTCTCATCTGTTCATCTGCTGACCCAAATTGTTGTCTAGAGAGATTTGCTGCTTGCCAGAATAGACTTTGGGATGCTAAAGAGAGGCTGCCAAGGCTTTCCCAATCCTCAGACTCCTAAACCCTGCAGCATTTCTACATGTGTGCTAAAGATAAATCTAGGAGAGACCTGGAGTACATAAAGCATGACTTAGATGATACTGGAGAATGGTGGTCAAGGATGTGGGCAGCTTAGGTACTGTGTGTCTTTGATCCTGCTGAAGAAGGGAAAAGCCATGGGAAGAGGGAGTGGATTGTGTGGGTCAAGACCTAGTTTCATGGTTGCTGTCAACAACAATGCATTACCATTTATCACCATGGAGCCTTTTTGATGATTAGGGACTGCTAGGAAGAGAGAGGAGCACCTGAGCACATGGGGAGGAAGCATGCTTGCCAAGAGGCTAGTGAGAAGAGCTTTAACAGGAAAGTGAGATAACAACCCATAAGTGAACAGGGAAGAGGACAAGGCTGACAGAGGGGTATTTTGTGGGATTTATATGCACAGGGAACACCTTGCAAACAACACATCTTGGCACAAGGGTGACCACTCTGAGTGTGTATGGCTAGGCTTCGCGAACGAAGATCCAGGGAGGGCTCCATCCACACTCCTCCTCAGCGCCTTTTCCAAGCGCGCTGGTAAAAAGAGGATAGCAGATAGCACCCTCGAGCCTGCGCAGTGGATTTTTTTTAGGTGAGACACAGCATGCACAGAGCTGGACCCACCCTTTAGTCCTAAGGTTCATCTGCCAGGGCCTAGCAAGCTTGGATGCTGGCAGCGAGGTCCTTAGGACATAGGTTTTATTAGAGTATCCTTCTCTTAGATGGAAGGCCTCACAAGGCTAAATGAGCTCCATCTGCCTGGGTTTGGAATCAGAGTGTCCTTCTCCTAGGATGACTGCCAGAAGGCTAATGAGCTCATCCTACCCATACAAGGATTCTAGGAACATGGGTATCACTCCCCACACTTTCCCGTGGGCAATGAGTTTAATGCTCCCTCTGCTGTTGGTACAGTTATCGCACCAGGGGCCACAGGAGACCACAAGTGATTTTCAGACTGTGCCTGTCCACTCTGAGTATGTCCACACAAATAAGGAAAAGCTGGGGGGATACATTGTGGGGAAGCTCTCACACTTTTTCTGGGAAATCTGCATGACAGGAAGACCATATGAAGCGTCTGTACACTATTGAACACAGCATGGACAACAAACAGGCAATTAGAGCTCTGTGTCCAGTTATAGGGCTACGATCTCATTGGGATCTCAGAGACATAGTGGGATAGATCACAAGCCTGGAGTTCTGCAGTGGCTGGATCAACCATAACTGCTATGATACCCAGTAGTTAAATCCAGATCCAAGAGTTTTATAACTTTGGTTTTTATTTCTCAAAGTGTGAATGTGATGGATGAAATTTTGAGGTAATGGAATTTGGAAATCATTACAGGATGCAATTGCAGGGGAAAATGGAAAGTGCACAGTGACAGCTTTAAAATATTCAAAATTAAGGACATAGTATTAATTTACCGAAAGCAGACGGAATAATATTTTATTTGGGAAATATATGTTAAGTTAGAGAATGAACAGAGGTAGGTGAAAAGCAGAAGGTAAAAAGAATTACAGATTATGATAGTTAAACTTCCAAACATGCTGAAAGAAATCACTAAGCGATGATTAATATTTTAAGTTCTGAAATCTCCTCATCTGCAGAACTTTTCTGCTGCTTATATTTCTAATGATGAACCTTTATTTCAGCTGGCCTGTCAGACAAGAATATAATTTATAACTTAATAAGGACAAAAAGAAATGGAAAGGAAACATTTGGTAAAAAATACTGATAATATATTGGTTCCTTCCATTTTCTTACCCAGCACCAAGCTGCGTAACAGATTTTTTTAATGAAATAATCTCTATTCTTCCTTTTTCTTCAATATATTTTCAGTCCATAAAACAATCCATTAAAAGTAGTAACTAGGATCTGAGATGCAGGGCAGCAGTTCTCCACAGCGCATTCCTGGGCATTATAATGCTTGTGGGGCTGAGCAGTTTGGATGTGTGCTCTGTCCATTGCCTTGGCACCCTTGGCTTTCCCTCCTGAGAAATGCTGCTTCAAAGAGTTACTGTTAGGAACCAGTTTGACTTTGCAAACCCTTTCCCTTCCCTTCTCCCCTGCCTTTTTTCTTCTGTGTGCCTTCAAACATGATATCCTCCTCTCTGCCTGAATTCTAACCCTCAGAAACCTTATGGAAGCTATGAATAAGAAGGCATAAAGACACACATGTGTGTGCTGTGACATGCAGTTTCTCAGCACAGCATTTATCTTCATCTATTGTGAGGCAACATAAATCATTAAGGGAAGACTGAGCACAGTATCCTGTGTCACTCCTTCTCTCTGCTTATTGAGCTCTTATTGCTGGTAAATTCCCTTCATCCTGAACTGACAACATTTCTGGAGAGGATGAAAATTTGAAATACTGACCTCTCATACCTTCAAGACTTTCCTGCAGGTGAATCTTGACATAGTGCATTATATGCTTTTATCAGAGGACTTCTTCCCCCAACAACCAAATTCTCCCTGCTGGAAGTTCATGAATGTTTATATTTGAAGAGAGTGTGGTTTTCTCACTCTTATTAGCACTGTATTCTCCTTTTCTTGCATTCTAGGTAAGTAAAATTCAACTTAGAAGAGTAAAATAACAAAAAAGAGTAATGGAATATACATAAACTGGAATTGGCAAGAGGATTGCAACTATAGCTGTATGCTTATAATATCATGCAGAATGAATAAGTGGGACAGAAAGGTTCACCAAATTGTCACAATATAACTTTATATATATATATATTAAAAGATAGTTTAAGGGTATAGGATTATAAATACTTTTATTGCAACTTTTATGATCCAAACAGTTGCTATTAGAAAAATGCATTGTTTCCAAACACCATACTGCTGCTGGTTTCTGACTCTGATTGCAGACTTGGTGTCAGCAGCTTATTAGAAATTAAGATCTTTACATATCCAACATATTCAACAGATATGGCTCCATGTTTCCCTGTCTCCTCCAAAAAAAAAGGTAAAATCCTTTTTTTAGAAACTCAACAAAAGTGTGTGGCATGTACTAATACAGTTGGAAGACATTAGTCTAGGAGCTAAATATAATTCCATATTTAGCCTATTCAGGAAGGGTGAAAGAGTCACTCCTGAAGTATTTTCTCAGTCTGAGCTGTATGAGCTTGTCCTGACCTTGCAGTACCTGAGAGCACATGGAAAATGTGTGTGTGCTGGGATGGCTGAGGGCAGGATGTCACTCGTTGTGGTTATAGCTTGGCAATGTGTGCTCTTGCTGTGGCACCTGATATCATTCTCTTTGTCTAAAACCAGCTCTGGTAGTACTTAACCTCTGCTAGGCTTTAAGCCTCAACAGAAATGCATAAACATTCTAAGCCAGAAATGTGTTTCAATGCATTTTATTTTACTGTGCTGAATTTTGTCTTTCTGAAGGCAGAACTGATGTTGGAAGATGAATATTGTTTGTAAGTGGCTTTAAACCAGAAGAAATACATGAGAACATGAGATTTATGTGTAGTCCAGAGAAGAACTCTGAAACCTTGTGTGAAATTATAAATCTGGGACTGGTGAAACTTGTTATGAAGAGTAATTAGTATGTCAGAGATACTGACTTCAAAAATGAATAAACTAGCTGTAAACAAGTACAGAAATCTAAGCATATTTTATCTGAAGAGAAATAACCCCAACAACAACAAAAAATAAAGTGGATAGGACAAGAATGTAGAAAGTCTGAATATCTCTACCTAAAAGAATGGGGACCAAACTTTTACATAACATTTGTTTTGACTTTCAATTGCTTGTAGCAAGGGCTGGAGGAGGGAAGAAGAAGAAAACACAACATTATATTATTTTCCTCCTAAAAAGAACTTTTTAACCTAAACAGTTTTCCTGTTGCAGAAGTTGGATCAAGCAAGTTTAGCTGCTTGATCCTTTAAATCCTGGAAAATTGATTTACACTGTTTTATACCTCTATAGTTCTTTCCAAGAAAAATGTTGAAAGATTATGTTTTTGAAATATATGAAAGCTTTCTCATTTAAATGTCTAATAGACCTAAAGCAGATAGAAATATGTATAACTGCAAAATATGATCCTGCTAAAAGAGATGTGGAGAGGATATTAAACACAGAGCACTTCAATATCAAGCAGAGGCAAATGCACCTACTGTGAATGTTGTCATCTCCTCTTACTTTCTGTCCAGGAGGCAAGATGATGAGGCCATGAGAAGGGCAGAGCAGGCAGCAGTGGCAGTGGCTGGGATAAGCAGTGGGCAGGGGAAGTGTATTTTTATCATATAATATTTTAATGAAAAATCTAGGGGGAAAAAAAAGCTGGTAAAGCATATTGCTTTGGATGCTGGTAGTCCCAGAGTTGTCAAAATCATATGTACTGGAGAAATCTTGAATACCAGGTGGCCTAGCCCAACTCCTGAGCTAGGTGCAAAGGGTAGAGGATTTCATTTGGGCAAGTAGATCAGCCTAAATCTGGGAATAGGTGATTCTGTTCACGTTGACAAGATGGATACTTCATTGTGGAAATCTGTGGCTTCTGAGACTTGTGTAGTCTCTGTGAAACCGTGAATAAGAAAGTCTAGCCTGCAATTTTTTTATCGATGCAACACAGCACAGAAAGAAATACATTCCCTCTGCCTTTGGAGACCAGAATTATGATTAAAACATTGAAATGCTGGAAGGCAAAAGGAACTGTGCCTAATGAGTTTAACTAAAAAAAAAAAAGTAATGAAGAACTTGAAGATCCATGTAGCCTGCAATCAAGGAGACAAAGTTAATGACAGACAAGGACGGAAGAGAGATAAATGCACTAAGCTAAACAGAAGGTACAACACAGTGCAGCTAATTAACTCCTTGAACAGCTTGCCTAAAACAACTAAATTTCTCTTACTGAAGATGACTGCCAAGGCTGGATAATCGTTTAAGATACCACACTAGTTCCAGAAAGAATTTACTCATGGTATTGTAAGTATTATTCAAATTAGACTAAATGACCATTATCACAGGACTCAAAACTTCAGTGTATTCCTTGAAGTGCACTCCCTCAAAAGGCACCACATTAGAGCCAGTAATTTTTTTAATACCTAGCAGATTCATATCTGCAGTTTCAGATTCAGATCTGCTGGGAAAAAGGTGAGTGAAAAAGTGATTGAAATCAATTCTCCCTTGCACATCATATTCTTAGATGTCAGATCCTTTCCTCCTCCTACTTTTCAGGCCACTAATTTTCAGTAACTGCCTGCTTTACAATAAACCACATATTCTTCCCTCAGAAGTCTTGTCTTCTTCACTATGCAGTCTTTGCTGTTGTCTCTGCTACCCATGTTCTCCTTAGAAGCCTTGAAGTCTCTCCATCTGCCCCTGGGTCCATCTTTGCTGTCTTATTAATTTCATGCCAATGCCACCCTGAACTCCAGGAATTTCTCCTACCTCAACATGCTTATTAGGGACATTATGTGTGTGATGATGCTACTTTTCACTTTCCAAAGAATTTCCACCTGATCCAAAGAGCAGCCAAATAGAACTGTATACCAGCCTTTTTTCTCTGCTGCTTGAGATTCTTGGCCACTGTATATTCTACCATAACTTTTCAAACACAGACATCAGGACACATATTCTTTTTTTTTGCTTTGTGTATGCATTTTACTTGACAGCATGCAGCACCATTCAGGTGTTTCTGATGAAAGATGTAAGTCTCTCTCCTCTTACAATATGATACCTAGCACAACTCAAATGATTATGTAATGTACAAGCAGTGGAAATCAGGCCTACGTAGTTCTAATTAAATCTCCCAAGTACACTAAAGTGTTCCAGGCTTTTGTTTTAAGCAATTGTCCCATTTTATTTTGACACCAGCATCAGCACAGCTCTTTCATCCTCCCTCTCCTATGTTCAAGCACCTTCTTTATTTAGCACCTTTCTGAAGACAGTTTCTTTGCTTTCAGCCTGGTGTGCGTGGGATGAGAACCTCCCGCTCTAAGAAATACTTCTAGGGGAAAAAAAAACACACCCACACCCCTTCCCCCCCCTCTCCCTCCTCAAGGTGACACACCATGTGTGAACATTTCAGAAATACTAAAAAGTAATTATCATTGCTCAATGATAAAATGATCTAAATCTAGCTCAATCCTACAGCGCTTTCAGTGCCACCCAGGGTGTTACTGCAACCACCCCATCCCATGATTCTGGCTACAGCTTCATTTTAAAACCTTTTTATTTTATTTTTTTCTAATAAAGAGATCTTGATGTATTTAGTAACTGTCATTTTCCCTATGCATTTGTAATTTTCTTTCTCTGCCTCCAGTTGTTACCACAGATAGACAGAAACACATAAGGAATATATAGTAGTGACATCTGTTGGCTGAAAGACTTCTGATAAAAAGGGAATCTCATTGAAAAACTTGAAATATTGGTACTTCTACAGTGTAGGGAAAGCAGTCAGTCCAATCACTGATATTTTTCAACATTTTAGTCTTCAAAAAGTTCCAGAGTTAGTCTTAACTTATGAGATATAGTATAGGCATTACAAAGCTGACTTCAAAAATCAAGTGGCTATTGAATGCTGTGATATCAGAACCATTACAATCCTTCTAGTGAATACTTTTAATTTTTTTTTTTTGCTTAATTTATAAACAGTGAATTTTATTACAAAAAAACCCAGTAACTCAGAGCAGGAGCATTTCAGTGAAAATTATTTAAGATATAATATACCTACGGTTTGTATGTGGTAGAAGTCCTGAATTTGTCTGCAAGTCTGCTCTTATAACATAGTCTGAATGTCACACAAGTTTTTCCCAAGTAGAGTGGGTAAGATTTTTTTAAATTTAAATGGTGAGATTTGCAAATGGGAAAATTGTACCTTACAGTCTGAAATGTCTTCTAACATAATTTCCTAATGCATATCCTGAGGGTCACATCAAACCATTTTCTTATTATAATTAGTGTAAAAGCAGAACAAGACTATAACAAATTTAATTAGACCAGTCCTATAATTTATGCTGTTGAATATTTGCTGAAACTGCTAATGTAAAACATCAATGTACTCCAAATGTATAGAAACAGCCTGCTTGAAATGCCTTTGCAGCCTCAGTTTCATCAAGACTGTTTTGTCTAAATGTGCACAAAAACATATTCATAGACAGATAAAAGTGATATTTTTCAATATTTCAAAAGATTTTAATATCTTTCTGCTGTAAGTCATAATACTTAATACTTGCCATACAGGAACCAATGGTACTAAACTTCTCTTGAATGAATTATAAGCACTTTGCTGTTGGTTTCTGTGTTCAACAGATGCTTTTGAAGAATCTGAGGAACAAGATAATCCTGTGTTTACCAAGCCAGGAGAAAATGTTGCTTTTACTTGCCCTTATAAAACTGGAGATTCAGTGCAGCAAGTGCTGTGGGAAAGGATTAAAGCAGATCAGATAGACACCATTGCTCTGTGCCACTCGTCAGGAGAGCAAAGATTGGGTTCAGATTTCAAAGGGCGTACGCTGGTGGATTGCTCTCCTCAGGCAGACTCCAGGATTGTCCTTCAGAACATCACAGCCTCTGACTTTGCAACGTATCGCTGCATCGCTACAGCAAGAAACAAAACCTCTCTGATGAGTTTTACTGTGACTGGTAAGTAAAGCAGGAAGCGCCAAGTGTTTTCACAATGGGACCTTCTGAGATTGTCAATGCTTTTCCCCTGTATGAAATGCCTCTTTGCTAACAAGTGAGGATTTAGCTAAATGCCATATTCCAATTAGCAGCATGTAAAAGATAGCAAAGTTAACAATTAGTCTTGTTTTCACAGCAAAAAAAAAGATGAGTTTAAGCTTGTCTGATCTCATTATAGGCCTTTAGACTTGTTTTGATGTCAAGGAGATGCTTTGGAAAAGGAGGGAGCGCCTGAGCTTGCAGGGAGATCTGGGCATTCTCTCAGTGAAGGCATGAGGGGAATTTCCTTTTAGCCCAGTGCACTTGCAGGGTCCTGGGGGCAAGACCTATGCTCCAACCAAGGCAAGAGGCACACTCTCAGCTGAAAAATGTAAAGATGTGTAACCTAACTTCTACCTTATTCATGTAGGGGATGTTAAGAAAATTTCCCAGGTTTTCATAAAATCATAGAATAGTTTAGGTTGGAAGAGACCTTTCAAAGTCTTCTAGTCCAACCCTCCCTGCATTTAGCAGGAGTATCTTCAACTAGATCAGGTTGCTCAGAGCCCTGTCCCACCTGACCTGGAATGCTTCCACAGATGGGAATTCCACTTCCTCTCTGGGCAACCTGTGCCAGTGTGTCACCACCCTCAGTGTAAAAAATTTCTTCCTTATCTTGTCTAAATCTCCCCTCTTTTAGTTTATTTCTCCTTGTCCTATCACTACAGGCCCTACTAATTAGTTTATCCCTATTTTTTTTATAAGCCCCCCTTTAACTACTGAAAGGTTGCAGTAAGGTCTCCCTGGAGCCTTCTCTTCTCCAGGCTGAACAACCTCAACTCTCTCAGCCTGTCCTCATAGGAGAGGTGTTCCATCCCTCTGATAATTTTTGTGGCCTCCTCTGGACCTGCTTGATCCATGTTTTGCTGTGACTATTGCCACAGTTTGATTATAATGGGAGCTTATGTCCCCACACACAGACACTTAAAATGTCTCAACCTATGAGCTAAATTGCACTTTTACTTCTATTTTCTGTTATGACTGGGGAAAAAAACCCACTCAGTTTTGAGTCTTCTCTATAGAATGCATGTTGAAGATGTGGGTTTTGTACCACCCCAGTCCTCCTTCTATTGTAGCATTCAGTGACCTACTGCCTCTGTTTCTGATAATGCATGAGTATTAGTACTGCCAAAGAAATGTCTACTAAGCCCTGTAGCATGGGGCATAACATTTCAGAATATGATTAGTCTGTGATATGTTTAATTGAGAAGTGGAGAACATGCTTAGGAAAAAAATCCTGAACTCTGAATCTTATGCTCTGAATATTTGACCACAAAAGTCCTTGAAATCAGGTAAAATGTAAAATAAAAAGAGGTACCAGGAAAACAATTCCTCTCATTTCTGACAACTTTAAACATTGACATTTCAAAATGTTGACTATATTCCTATAATCAAGCATTAGATATAAATCCAAATTGTAAAGCAATAGAAATATTTTCTGTTTACTTCAAATACAATGCTTCTCATACCAAAATAAAAACGAGTTGCAATAACTTTAAGAATTATCAGTCCTAACTAAATTTCTTCTCCAGAGGAGTTAAAATTCTTCTAAATTCTTTTGCTTTTGAAGCAAATCCCATTTATCATTTTTAGTTCTAACAATGGCAGCATAAATATGCCTGTATGAAGCCACTGAAGATGCTGAGGTACAGTATGATTCAGAAAACACCCCTTTGTCTCCCTTTTAAGCCCTCACTCCATATTGTGAAGCACACTGTTGAATTTTCATTCATTTCAAAGGAAGTGAAATGTCAAGGATTTCCCATTATTTCTCTTTAATGCTTGGAACTGTTTCATAACACAGAATTAATATTTCCAGTGAGATATGGAGAAACATTAAGGGGAAAGGAGTGACAGGACAGGCATCACCTCCCATTGCATCCTGTGGCACAGCCAGTCAAGTCTCTCACAAACTCACAAGTGACTTACTCTGCATGATGCAACAGTTGTGGCTTGAATAAACCAAGTGGTGACAGAAACTTGCTATGCTATGTTTGGGTTTTTGTGTATGTTCTATCAGTTCAGTCATATCATTTGCTTTGGCTCAGCATTACAGCTAAGCTACACACTAGCTTGGATTTGCTACCAAACTCTTCCTATGTTTTTAGTCTGTTGGTGTGATTCTGCACAGGTATACTGCATATACTACAGATACTGCAAATCTTCTTGTCTTGCCCAGTTCCAGAGAGGTCTAGCAGTTGGGAGAATAGCAGCTTTGTAAACAGGAATAGGGAAATCTCTGTTTGAGAGCAAGGGGAAAGATAAGAACCCTGTTTTTTTGAGACGCTGTTGTTGGTAAGATCCCAAGAATTTTTGAGGAGAAGGAATCTTGGGTGAAAGGCAGTAGAAATAAGAGCACAGGATTATTTTCAGAACTGGTAATAGTTCTAAACCTGCTCACCCTGAGTAGAAAAAAGGCAGCTTGCTTCTTCTTTAATGTTGAATATATTTTTGCAAGGAAAAAGAGCATGGAATTCCTATGAAGAAAAAAGGAAGAGAAGAAGGAGTAGTGTTGGGAAAGCCTGTGCTGTTCTTGCAGTTGTGTCAGTAGGAGTCAGCATGCTGCACTTAATGTTCTCAAACTTCATTGAAAATAAAACCATGAGATCAATTCAATATCGTTAAGTTTGTCTATTTTATCCCACTAAATATTGGGATGGTTGTTTTTCAGTAGCAAGAATTTCCAGCTGAAATGGGATTTCTTCTTTGACCTCAAAACCTGGAATAAATAAAGCAAAATATGTATGTGAAGTAGTGTAGCTTTTGTTGGACAAGACTTACAGAAACAGAAAGCTGAATATTACATAATTATATAATCTATTAAGGAGACTTTGTGATTTCTGATGTGTTATTCACCATATTTCTCATTCTACATCTGAACCCGTTTCTGATTTTTTTTTTTAACTTACTTACCATGTTTTTCCCTCTAATTAGATTTCTTTTTTTGAACATGCTTTTGAAGGAAGGAAGCAGACTTACAAACCATGTGTTGTTTTGGTAGGTGATTGGGATAGAAGGGGAGATGACCTAGCCATTTTTAGAATGATTTAATGAGTTTTTTTCTTGCTTTAGTAGAAAGTGGGATAGCAAGCTCTCTTAGACAAACTAAAATAGAAACATTTAATGTTGCTCTGTGTTCCCACTAGATCTGAAAAATTGCTTGGTAGTTGTGTTTAAATGTATGTTTAAGGGACAGAATTATATTAGTGGCTTGTACTAGCCCTTTCACTGGATTTGTTGCCTTCTTTTAGATGCACTCAAGGACCTTAACATCCCTTTTTAATTATGGGCCCAGAACAGCACACAGTGCTCAAGGTGAGGCTGCACCAACACTGAATAGAGAGGGATGATCACATATTCTGTGATGTGTTTGATCCATACCAGAATGGAGTTTCCCTACTTGGCTGCCAGGGCACACTGCTGACTTATATCGAGCCTGGTGCCAAGCAGCACCCCCAGATCCCTTTCTGTAGGGTTGCTCTCCAGCCATTCCTCTCCCAGTTTACTTGTTCCCAGTGTTACTCCATCCTAGGTGCAGAATCTGGCATTTGTTCCCTTCATCCACTAGATAGCAAATTAGTCAGGCAGGACTGTCCTTTTGTAAACCTGTGCCTTTACATGTCATTCACTAACACCCAGTATGATCTTCATAGCATCCAGGTGAGAAGCAGGGCATTACTTGTCCAGTCATTGAGGTTAAAATACAGTCCTTCTGAGCTGGCCTGAGGAGAGAGCAGTACTTCTGTGTCAGAGAAAACAGATAGGAGATCAGGCTGCAGAAGGAGGTGAGAAGAATCAGGGTAGAGGCAAAATTAACTTCCTTCTACCTTCAAGAATTCATCCAATATGAACACAAGAGATCAGCATATAAGTCTGTGGATCTCTGATCAGTAAAGCACCTTTCTCTGGACATAAGTGCATTTGTGCTGGATTTCTGCCATTCAGTTGTGGGCAGAACTATTTCAGTGATGTCTAGTTAGCACACCATATGCACCAGTCCAGCAAGGCATGTGACAAGCTACATGAAGATCTTTAGAGTGCAGATCAAATCTCTTGTTAAAACAAATAACTACTTGGCTCATCAGCACTTCCTCCTCCAAACAGAAGTCCATGTGCTGAAGGTCAAAAACCTTGCTGCAAAAACATTTCAGAGTCTTGCATAGAAAATGGCAAAACGATGAAGATGGGAGACAGGGAGTAAATCTTAATGGAAATTTTACTGATGCTGAAGGTGGACTTAATAGTGTCTTACCAGCATATCACCTTCAATGAGAAGGAAAGAACTAAAGAGACACATGACATGCCTCTGACATGTTTCTGCAAAACCTTAAGTTATGTTAAAGTCAGTAATTAAAAATGGCTTTATGTAGTTGAAGAAAATAAATGGCTGGGGAAGGCTTTGCTCACTTCAAATGCGAAAAGGCAAAAGGGCTTTGAGTTGTTGATTCTAAAAATAAAAAAAAAAATCTCTTCCAAATTTAACTGACAGCTGATAATCTCAGCTCTCAAACTCATTAACTCAGAGATTATTATCTTGACCTGACAAAACTGAAGGTGAAACTTCAGGAAAGGAAAAATGAAGTCTGGAGTGCTTAGACTGAAGCATGGGGATGCTGCTGAAGTCTGGAACTCTATCCAGATTCACTCATCCTTGAGGATCATTAAGGACAAGATTTTAAAGGTTTTTCTTTGTTACTTTCAGGATGTTTTCTCCTTTTTTCTGTAAGCACTCACTGGCACAGATAATGATTTTTAGTGGTGAGTATCTAAACAATTGCAAACAAAGAGATTATAACTTTTCCTGGATTTGGACATAGCTATGTGCACCATCCTGTCATTTTAATTAGGCAGCAGTTGAAAACATGCTGGAAGTAGATTTCATATGCAGTTATAATACAAAAGGCATCAGTGCTTGTTATGAGGCAGCCTTCTCTGTTGTGTCACACACCTTCGCTAGCATAAACTTCTGAGAGAATTTTCTTTCTTTTTTCTTTGCAGTGAAAAAACATTGAAATCCAAGGATAAGATTCTTTCGTAGTCAGATTGTTTTTAGGTTTTGTGTTTGGGTTTTTTTTAATCCTTTCCAATAAGAATGTTAATACTAAAGAGGTATAGCTGAGCAAGTGCCAACTGCTTCTCAGGACAGCCAGATAAGAAGCTGTAAACCTTTTTGATCTGGGAGAGATCATCAGCAGCTGGTTAGAGGGGGCTACTGTCCTTAATGATACTGGATCCTTTGCCTATGAACTGAGCATGTAACTTTCTTGTCTACCCAAAATGAAAGCTCTATGGGACAGCTGTGGTTTCACCTTCAGATCTTATCTTTTGCTGTATAGTGAGCAGAACATTAAGGAAGCCCTGACCTAAATACAGTTTCTTAATCTCTTCCACCCATGTATTTCTAGTGTTAATCTGAAACACAAGTTTGTGGCCATAAGATAAGAGAAGCATCTGTTGTAGCAAGTAATACAAGAAATTACTCTTTTTTCATCTCAGGACATGTTCAAAATTGTGACAACAGAAAATTTTCTAACTATTGTTTTAAATGAGTGGTAACTGTACTGGAGACTTGTGTTGTGGGTTTCCTGTGTGACTTTGTGTTCATTACCTCTGTTCTTGCCTCCAGCTTCTTTCGCTTTGAAAAAGAGAGTACTATCACATTACCTCTTTGCAAACTTGAGCACCATAAGATTATAATCACTTATACTATGAAGCCATTGCCTTGCTTGTCTCTACTCTTATTAACAACCTGTTGCTCTTAGCTTCATTTGAAGGTGTGACTCCATACTGAAGAAGTCAATGCATTTTAAGCAAAGTTACTATAAATGTAACTTTTCCTGGTTTGGTTGTAAATCTTAAAGAAAGCATTTTTTGCTTAGGCTAGAATAAATAACGTAGTTTTCCTGACATCCATCATCAAAGCATTTATAGTACTCGGTTATTAAAAAAAAATCACCACTATGGGATAAATTTCTTGTGGAAATAGGTTTGTTACAAAGCGATCAGGTTTCTTTTTTAATTAGAGTAGAAAATAACTCATACAAGTGTGTGCAGTACTGAATAGAAAACCTCTTGAGGACTGAGATATTTTTCCTGGTATTCTGAAAAATATCTTGTTGCCCATGGGATCATTACATGCTTGTCAGATATCTCTTATAGGACAATTTTTGCAATGCCAAGAACATGCACTTAAAGAGCCTGAGTGCTTTTATTACCCATATGTCGAGTCACTTATGTATGGACTGCTTTCTTACCCAGGGAGAGAAGGAGATATGAAAGGATAACACAAGGCATCACTTTTTTTCTTACCAATGTGCTTTGTTCCCTCACTTTTGGTCATCCCAGTCACAACTTTCATAAGAGCTCGTTCAGCATAACAAAGGTTTCAGAAATTAGGAAATGGTTGTGAGGTCTGAATGTTAAGCATGAACTGTCATGGAACAATGTCTCTACATAATCATTGATTTTCAACTTAGTTTGTCTTAAAATATTTATGCTCATTTATACAAAATACTAATCACATTTATTACAATTGTATTTTAGCAACTTGGCATCACAAATGGTTAACTATCTACATAGCTGGAGGAATTTCTGCTGCTGTCTTACTGTTCATTTTCCCACTGATCTTCTATATCACCAAAGCTTATTGCAAAAAGTGAGTAACAAACCAATTTTCTTAATATACTGAAGCAGGTAAGTATGAAAGTCTTAACAGTTCATCCTACTATCCTCTTCAGAACCAATTAAAACAAGGCAGATGCAAAAATTTAGTTTTCTTGCCAAAATTTTAAACTTGAAAAAACTAGGACTGGAGAACCTCCCCTATGAGGATAGGCTGAGACAGTTGGGATTGTTCAGCCTGGAAAAGAGAAAGCTTCAAGGGGATCTTATAGCAGTTTTCCAGTATCTAAAGGGAGATTATAGGACAGAAGGGGTGAGACTTTTTAGGAGGTCAGACTGTGATAGGACAAGGGGGAATGGATATAAACTGAAGAAGGGGAAATTTAGATTGGATATTAGAAGGAATTCTTCACCCAGAGAGTGGTTAGGCACTGGCACAGGTTGCCCAGAGAGGTTGTGGCTGCCCCATCCCTGGCAGTGTTCAAGGCCAGGCTGGATGTGGCCCTAGGTGACCTGGTCTAGTGATTGGCATCCCTGCTCAGTGCGGGGAGGTTGGAACTAGATGATCTTTAGGGTCCCTTCCAACCTGCCCATTCTATGATTCTATGATTCTATGATCAGTTCTACAACCTCTGAAAGAAGTGCCATTTTCTTTTCCCCCTCTTTTTTTCACATCAGAAAACCAAATGGCTTACTCAAGTTTCTTAGTAAGCTCAATGTTTATAGAGTGGTATTAACATAAATGTCATGTCAAGGGTGATTTGTTAGGAATAACATAAATGTAGGCCTAGGCTGTTCCTTGCATAGAGCAAGACATGATGTTTCTTCTAGCATTTTTTATCTTCTGATTTTTTTGTTCCAAATTTGCTTACAGCTGGATCCAAACTATTTTCTAAGTTTTCTGTATTCCTTGCCAAACACTCTCAAGCACATGGTGTAACTTTTTAGGGTTGTCCTGTGCGTAGACAGGAGTTGGACTTGAATGATCCTGGTGGATCTCCTTCCAATTTAGGACATTCTATGACTCTATGATTTTACGAAATAGATGCTAGTGGTCTGAGCCAGAATCTCTGCTTCCAATGAAAAGAAATAGTGAGCATAAGTAATAATTCCTTCCTCTACCACAATATGAGGCTGCTGGAACTTGTTGGTAAGATATTAGTGTTTGCCTTTGAACAAAAGGGCCTTTTTATCTGTTTCCAGGCTTTTATGAAACTCTGCTAAATCTCATGCATGTTACAGGTTTCAAGTCAGAGGGAAGACTACTTGTTTTTTTTTTTGTTATTTATTGGTTTAAAGGGAAAGTAAGCAGTACCAGCATTATCTCTTGTATGCTGGAGTTAGTTAGATATTTTGGACTGTACTATCATGTATGATTCAGTTCCCTTCACTGCGTTTCTGTCATCAGAAAGAAGAGGAGGAGGATAGCAGAGGCCTCATTGAAAGCTTTGTACTCTGTTCAGACCCAGGTGAGATCAGCTGGAATTTGCTTGTGTTTTGTATTGTGCATTTCTTAACATCTTTCTCTTCTGTATCTGCTCTTTATATCTCTTCAGTTGTTTTATCTTAAACTATATAAACAGGAAAAAATGAATATTTTAAAGTATGATTATTCCTACCCGCTATTTTTTGGATTAATATTCATCAATGTTTTACAGCTACACTTAGAGACTCATCTGTGCTCCATGTTACTAACAAATTAGCTCTTTTGGTTTGCTACCTTTTGTATTATTTGTTTATTATTAATATCTTTTTTCCTCAAGTTACTCCTTGTAAAACTGAGGTGAAAAATTGTATCCTGTAATACCCTTTGTGTTTAGCTAGTTCTTCTAGTTCAGCTTCACTATAATTCGTTGGGACAGCTGCTTTCTTTTTGTGTTGAAACAATTAATGCTTTGGAGCTTTGAGTATTTGCCTCCCCTCTTAATAATCCTAATTCAGGGTCTGAAGTTTAGAAGTGGAAAGAGAGGAGCCAAATTCACTAGTTCTGCCTTGTCAATTCATGTTCAAATGACTCTATTCTCACAGTGAACATGAGGATCTAGCTTTCCACCTATCTCCTCTCAGGTGGCACTTCAGTATGATTGCCTGGTGAGCTCCACTGTTGATATGTCCTTATAAAGCCCTCTGACATCCTGCCATTTCCATTTCTTACATTCTGACTGTTGGGTCACAGTTTGTACCACAATGAAGCTCTTCCTAGGGCGACCAGAAACTACCTTTCCCACCATGCCAGTTAACCAAGGCACCATCACATTAAGTTGTCTTAATGACACGACTAGTTCTTAGCACAGTCAATACATTTAAAGTAATTAATATTTTAAGACTGATATAGGAGAGACTACTTCAGTATCCACTGAAGGGAAAGGGAGCACTTCACTAGTGCTTTACCAAGCATCTTATGTGAGGCAGCTGGGAAACATATTATTTTAACTGCAACTTCTTTTTTCGCATGACTTGAACCTGAAATGCAGTCATAGAAATTAAGACAATTTTTTATTTTGATTGATGGTTAAAAAATTCCCAATAATAAATCAGCATAGGAGGAAAAGTTGCCATATTCTTCCTTTTTCAAAGTTGTATCCATTTTTTTCTTTAATCCTTTTTTTAGCCTGCTAACAATTATGGAAGACCCAATTTTCATCGCACATGGAACACAGAAAGAAGAGGAGAAGAATATTCACTTTGGCAGACAGAGGAGATTTATGTCAACTACAAAATATCTCACTCAAACCTAAGGAAAGACCATTAGAATCTTTCTTAAGAATGAAGTAACCAAAGTGCATGTCTTCTGTTTGAAGCTTAGACTTTGCTTTCTTTGTGCAGGTAAAGCATAGAGGGTCAAAGGGGCTACTTCAACTGGACAGTCAACCTGAGCCAGGCTACAGCATGTTTGTTTGTGTTGTATTGCAGCCTCTACATTAACATATCCTTTGTTTCATAGGTAGAATTAAAGATTAGTTGTACTTCTGCAATTTAAACATTTTTACCCAGTAGGTGTATTCTTAAGTAACGGTTCTGATATGAAGAATGGAACTGAATATGTTTACATAAAGTTAATTTGGTCTGAGAAATCTATGTGTCTGAGAAGTCAATGTGACAGGGTGAGAAAGAAAACGTGCTTGATCTTGTCTACATACATGGTTTTTGAATCTCAACTTGAGAGCTCTATAGAATAATAAATATCAATGATTTTCCACACAGGAGGTGTTATTTTGCTGCTGGGCAAACAGAACTATTCAGCTGACAAAAGAAAATATATCAGGGATCCTTGAACCTAGATTTCAAAGTATGAACAGAAGCTTGCTATCTGACAGCTGTGTGGTTTTATAGGCTTCTGGCCACTCACCACAGTTATTTCAGTGCTTTCTCTTTGGAGATGGAATAGAAGTGTAGTCCTTGCTCTCCTCCCTCCTCCCATTCCCCCAACCTCTCTCCCCCTGCCCAGGAGAAAGCAAAACATGAAGACACTGTCACTGTTTGATTTAATAATAATTTATTATAAGGTTTAGTTGCGCAAAAAATAAATGAGAACATGGAAGATACATGAATAAAATGATGCAAAGCAGAAAAAAGCATGATTGAGAACATTTACAAAACAATTCACATACACATGTAGTTGTATGTGTGCATATGTATATATTCTGCTGAAACCTACAGAAGAAACCACACAAAAGTTGAACAAACAGACAAAAAAAAAAAAATAAATCCTAGAAAACAGAACTAGAAGGCAGACCTGAGAATTAGGATCTACACATCTTTTGGCCTTTTACAAATCTGCTGTATCACTGAGGACAGAATCCCAGTAGATGAAGGTGTTACCATGACAGCTGATAATCATATATGGCTGCATACTACAAACTGTGTGCCTGGCTCACCTATGCTTGATTCTTTTGTTCTCTTGAAGCATTAGTAAGAGAGTTGCTAAATGTAAGGGGTTTTTTTTGGAAAGGTGTCTGCCTACAGGTCAGTTACTGGTTCCACTTGGCTGGCTAGGAAGGAGCATCAACAGCCCAACAGTGAAAAGCACATTTCATGTAGCCTTCTCCGGTGTGGAAAGCTTTCTTCACGTGCACAGGAAAAATAGGAGTATAGGTTCTTCTGAGGATAATGTGGACACAAGGCTTCTCTGAACTATCTGAGCAATAATAGTATCAGGTGGTTATCCTACACTTCAGCTAAAAATCTAAAATCCTAAACCAAAGTGTCCTTCAGCTGATCACTGAAGACTTAAATTGCTTACAATGCCACACACTAATAGAAAACATCTCATTTTGGGTTTGTGTACCTCTGAGTAAGGACACATACACATTTCAAGTGATATAGTTTTTCTTTCTCTTACTGAAGGTTTTCAGATGCTTGCATGTGGAGTTGATGATGAGGATACACAGAACTGTACTATTAATAAGGTGGTTTATTTCCTGAGTTATCAAATGTGGTAGCAGATAATTCTAAGTTGTGCACAGCATTGCAAATGAAGTGCTGTAGTATCAGGTCCTTTCTCTGACGATCTCATTCATGTTAAACTGCCAAAATGATAATGTAATGAATTTGATTACACTAAAGTTCTCAGTTGGAACCCTAATACAGACATATCCATAAGCTGAGAAGTTGGTATTATTTCACTGCTTGTAGAGACAAGATACATCCCTACTTTACTAAGGGTAAAAAGGGGGAAGAGATTAAGGTTAAGTACTTGGAATACCAGATTGTTTTGATTATTCCTGGTAATGCCCTTATTTCTTGACTTCCTTGGTACTTCTAGCTTGTCTTTTCAAAATAATTGCTTATTTTTGAGAGTTGAGGAAGAAAAATAAGAAATCTGTAGTGCACATCTTTGCAGGTATTTAATTCATTTTAATTCAAATTCCATAGACATATTACTTCTACCAGGATAGTCCACAGGGAAAATCACATCACATATAGCATAATAAGAACAATATATTATTTTCTTTCAAAAAACAAACCCAAAACAACAGCTTCATTTTTCTACCATGATAGTATCAGTGAACAGCAGCTGAACATGAGACTGATACAAAGGAAAACCAAAAAGAAAACAGCTCCAGACTTATCAATATTCTCACTGGCTTAAAAACTAGTAAGCTACACACAAGAGAAACTTCCAAAAATGTAATTTGAAATGGAATATTAAAATTCTTTACACATTTTATGAGTCTGACAGGATACGAGTCAGTAAGAGCCTGTTTGCTGTGACAGAGTTTGGATTATGTAGACTTCCTGCTATAAAATAGTACAAACTATTCTTTATTGCTGTTTTATTTTCAATATTTTCCATAGATTTTCCTTTGTCTTTCGGAAACTTTTAGTAGCTTTTGAGTAAACTTCATCAACTGTAATTTGAAAATTTTATGTTGAACAACTGCTGTGCTATTTCATGCTGCACCCCTTGCCCAAATAGTTGGGAGAGGAAAAAACCAAAATCAAGGCAGTAACATGACACAACTATGGAGAGCAACCAGCTCAGCACACTATCTAGACTGTAAGATTTTTTCATTGTTGTTGCTTTAAGGCCTTAGAAACCTTGATGAAAAGAAATAAATATAATAAGATGTTAACATTAAACACACTGAGTCTTGAATCACTGGGTAACGACCTTCAGTGTAACTGGAAAATGCTCTCCCTTGGCTATGCATCTTGGGGTAAAACAATGCCTCTGTGAGCAAACAGCCTGCTTTAAGGGCTGGACCCATCAAGGAACACAAGAAGCTGGACTCCTCCAAAACCTCATGTTAGGGAGAGTACTCCAGAACTTAACCCTCTTTCTGACCTCCCCCTGCCCTAAATTCCTTTTCTATTAGGCACCTAATTTTTTTCATGAACACTCAGAAATAGCTTGTTCTATCTATGCAACCTAACCATCTACCTCCTACCCAAGTCTGAGACAGGAGGAGAGAACCAAGGCAACAAAGCAAGCAGAAAAGTTAAAATATAAGTGCTATCAGCATTTGTTACTTGGATGACAGGTGGATGCTAGCTTACTCCTGAGAGCTCCAAATAAGAAACCTTACTTGAGAAAAAGAAAAGATTTCAGAGGACACAATATCTCACCATGAGATTCATTTCTAGGGTTGGTGGTTTGGTTTTGTTTTTGAGGGTTGTTGATGAATTAATTTTTTTTAATCATAAAGATATCTGGCAACCAGAACTTTGATTTTTAAAAATTTACTTTTAAAGCTTATCTGCATCATGCTTCTCTAAACCTTCTATGTTATTGAGTGAGTTCAAATCAATGGTATTTATTTACAGCAGCTGACGCTCTGCCTCTGTAAGTACTCCCCAGGGCAAGTGAAAGACTTATTTCTTTTAAATCTTAGATGCTCAAGAGCAGTTAATCTCCCAAACAGCTTTGTACTTCTGACACTAAGGGACAGTGACAAAACCAGCCCTGTCTGTCTACAACACAGGTGCTAAAACACTCTTTTGGCCTATGGACCCCAGGAGTAGAAACTATATGCCAAGTTCTCAGACTGTATTATTTAGGATGTAAGCAAAGCAACTCAAAAGACATTTCTAGCACTCACACATTCCTGGAGAACTGTTTTGGACTACAGCACAAGATGTGTCTCCATTGTCACTCCTCACTGGGTTGTGGTGTCAGTGTATGTGTGGGCTCAAGGTGTCCACTGTCCCTTTGACATCCATATCTAAAGATTCCACTCTGAGGCTAAAGACCCACAGAGGTCTTCAAAAAAACTGAGATAGACTAGGCTGTTCCCTGTCACATGGAATGCTGACTGTTTCTGCTACCACAGTTAATTCAGACACCATCCTACCTGCCAAATGAGCTGGGAAATGGAAGACCCTGGCCCAGTTCTCACTCAGCCTCTCTCAGACATGCACTCCTCTCTCCCCTTGTCCCTGAAAGCTGGCTCCCGTACAACTCACTAAGAAGAACTAAGAAGAGCCTGTGGGGCTGGGCAGGTGCCTTCTCCAGCAAGGACATACTTGTTTCCAGCCATAACTCTTTTTTTTTTATCTTCTTTTCTAAGACTAATACTCATTAAGACTCATGAGAAGATGATGAACATCTGGATAACCATGGGACAAATACACAATGAGTTTGCCAATACTTCCTTTAAAATAAGGAGCCCTAGTATCATGGAGATAAGTCTCACCACTGCTCTGACTAGTTTCTTGACTCTGATTAGACTTGATTTATAAAGCTGCAGATTTACCTTACTATCTGGGTTATAGTCTTGCAGTTATATATCCTTACATACAACTTAGGACATAATGCTCAAGCTAGAAATACCAAAGCAAATGTACAAAGTTATCTAAGGCAAGTTTCAAAACAAGAGCATGTTTTATTTCTTCTACACTATCCACACTGTTAGCCCATATAGTTAGATAAAAAAATGTGAATTACTAGCAGTGGCTGACAAATTTCTTCTAACCTCATGCTCACTCAGAAAGAGAATTTTGTAGTTTTAGGAAAAACGTCCCTCAGTGATTCTAAAGGATATTTAACATCATTCTAAGAAGTCTATTTAATTAGATTGTTACACTAAATAATGCATTTGTAGTATAAACCAGTAAATTTTGTAACATGATTTAAGAGATCAATAGCTTACCATAATAAGATATAGCCAAACAAAGCCAAAAGATCTTTCCTTTTTCATTCCTTTTTTCTTTTTAAATACCTTTCTCTCTCTCTCTGTGCTGATGTTTCTATGTGTATTTGAAGAAAGAAATGTATGTTAGGAATATTTATACATATTACAACAACTCTCTGTTAATACTATTTTTTTTCTCTGAAATAAAACTATCTGAAGCAGACATTTGTTATTTCTTTTTAAGATTTCCATAATTTACCCAACAATGGTAGTATGGGACAAACTTTTCCACAGAAGTCTGTCAGATTATTTTGTAAATAGAAGCATAAAGGCTGAGCACCTATTTATGTGTTTTTATGCATCACAAATGCAGATGTTGCTTTTATTACCAAGAATCTGATCAGCTCTGAAATCTGCCTGCAGTAAGTTTCACAAAGTTGTGCAATAACAATTGCGATGTGTTGTGCAAAACACTTCTTTTTTTTAAGCATCTCTATTGCATTATGCATGTTAGCTGCTATTTGGTTATTCCAATCAGGTTAGAGAAAATGTGCCCAGTGCTCCTGAGCCCATTGCTAAAGAGCAACTTAGAGCTGTGTGTTGGTTTAAGCACAAAATATTCCCCAGCTCCTCATAGTCAGAAGAAGTTTGGATGCTCTGAGAAACTGTTTTGTACTCCACATGTGCTTAAATGCCTGCTAAATTCTCCTAATCTTGTTAAAGATCATAGATTTTTTTTAATTTTTGTTGATTTCTTAACATATTTTTCACTCTGTTTTTATTAGGCTTCAAAAACTTCTCTTTCTATAATGATGCTTTTCAAAGAAGAAAAAAAAATAAAAGATGAACATGTGTCATACTATGTTAGGAAGTCATAACACTTTTTTTCTGTGTTGTCTATGTTACCTTGTAACCATCTTAAATCTGTACAATTCACAAAAAGGAGTTGTGGATATCTCCTGTCACAGCTTGTCATCTAAGTAAACTTAGAAAATGCAACAATTAACATCACCAAGGATAGCTTTAGTTCACATAATTTATTCTCTTTTAGCCATAGGAGCAGCAAGGAGAATAAATGTTTAACTTCAGCCTTTATTTTTGCTACTGGTATGTAATTGCCCAGACAGCTGATTCGTTTTGTGCTATTTTCTATGCTCATTGCAGTCTTGCTATCATACACACATATAAAAAAAGAATAGAAACAATGTGTAGTCTATATTAAAAATGAGGGTTAACTTCATTCATGTCAAATACTGTCACAGGAAAAATATCTACTGTAAAATGTATCACTACACTTGACAATCCAAGGATTGTAAAAGAATGTGGTAAATCTATTTAACCTCATGAGGATTTCTATACCAAAGAAAAAAAAAATAACAACCACACAGTGAAATCCATTCTTTTAGACTGTGTGAGATTCAAAAAAGATTAAACTTCTTCATCTTAAGAGAGCATATTAGATTCTGAGCTTGAATTTAGTTAAAAAGTAAATCTTTTCTCTATCACAGCTTGCAATATTCATAACAATATGGACATTCTAAAATGCTGTAATTATATTTAATCATACCTAAACCTCAGTTACTTTCCTATCTGTTTTAGCCATATCCATACAAATCTTTCAAGCTGCATTTACATGCATAGATATGAAAAACATCATTGCAAAGTGAAACTTCTATTTTCTTCAAGAGAACCAGTCAACCTGTGGATTTGAATATTTAGGTTTCTAAGCACAATGCCATTTAAATAATTGCACTTTTACCTCTCACCTTTTACTGTCTTTTAAGGGCCTGGACAGAGAGATAAACTTCTTGTACAACAGGTTAGTCAATACTCTTTAACATTTCTTTTATTCCATCATAAGCTCATGTTATATTGTTTCCAATATAACACACCTTTTAATCTAAAATAAAAAGCAAAAAGCATGTATTTATAACATCAAGAACAAACATAGCACCCTTTATGGAGTTTGAGACTTCAGAATTAATATACCCAACGTTATACCCTCTGATTTTAAAGTTATGCCACTACAATGGTGTTGCACAGTCATTATCTTCTACTTATAAAACACAGGCAGGCATCCCACTCAGCTGTCTGTGGTGACAAATATAAGATTCTAATATATACAGGTTGTCTAACAAGTTGGTTTGGAGAGTCACAAGTATTTGGATAACGTAGGGGAAAAAAATGAAACTTTACAGTGCTGTTGGATCTGTTCTTGTAACCAAACAGCAGCTTTCCACACCTTCTCCACAGTCCACTGTGGATAAAAGCCACATTTATTCCTTGGCAGCAGGTGAAAAAAAAGAGCTAAAATGCACTGACATTAAACACTAAAAAAAAAAAATTAATTGGAACATCTTCCTCCTTCCATTTGAGGAAGGAACAGTTGTAAGTAATTCTGTATTTCATGCTAAAAAACATAGCCATTTAAGAGACTAATTTTCTCATGGAAAACCACCCTGCAGTTTCTAGGTTACCAGATGAAAACTAGTAAATGTGGCTGGTGATCTCAATCTGAGTAGAGGTTTATATGCTACAGGCTGATGGTCTTTGTTAGTTTTTAGAGATCAAGTATTTCAGAATTATTATTCCTCATAGGATTGCCTATTAGACTGGAAAGCTGAACAAGCATGAAGTCCATTCCTTTTCTGATAAATGCAATACAGAGATCTTATTAATGCTCTTTTTTTTTTGCTCCTTGCCATGAACAGGTAAGGGTTTTCACAGAGGGCCTGCACTTAGCAGCTTCTAAATAAATGGGTGCCTGAAGGCTCTATGTGGTAAATTATTGCTATAGAGAGCACTTTTAAAGTCTTTTGACCTCAGATATTCAATTTCTACCTCTCCCCCAGCAAAGTCTTACTACTTTGAAGAAGTCTTGATTAGAAATGTGTTTGCTACTCCCCAACAGGATTTCCATTCACATGTTGTGAAATGAAGTATTTTTCCAAAATGTCATGATAGACTTCTGTCAAAACAAAAGAGAGCAGCTATTGTTGCTGTCTAACAAACTTCTTTGGTTTGTCACTACATAGCCAAGATTTACTTACTAGCTTTAGAGGAAAAAAAACAACAATAACAAAGAAACCCGAGAACAAAATTTTGCATGCACTTGACACATGAGAAGCTAGAATAAGTCAAGTCTAGGTTACAAGATATTCTTCCTTCTTTTTCCTTTACATAGGCAGGCAAAATTGTTTCAAGGGAGTATACTCACAGACAATTTAAACTATTAATAATGCGTAGCTGTTTTAAAAAATGGACCTACTCAAGTACTTTGGCACCATTTGATGATTTATTACCAGTCTCCTTCAACTTCTTTTCTGCAGCAAATGACTTCAAAATCAAAAGAACCAGCATGCATCAATCTATAATAGTCACAGTTAAGATATATTAGTAACAATATTTAGTAATGCTGTGTCTTATTTGTGCATAGGGGTGACTATATTGTTATCAAGGGTAATTTTTAACAGTTTATATAATTGTTACAGGCATATTCATAACACACCCTCAGAATCAAAATGAAAGTGGTAGTCTTATATTAACTCTTCTATTTTATAATGTACTAATGATAAGTTCCATTTGTACCAGTTGCACCTGGTTACCACTGAAGACATTTTGTTACCCTCCATTTCTTCACAGCTCATTAGCTGAAAACAGAGAGCTCCTCTTGGGTCAGGAGCAGACCTATTATCTGTGCCTTGCACATGAAGAAAGCCGAGACTTGAACAAGGACCCAAGGGCCCCTGAGCCTATTTAAAGGCCTTTGTTGTCTCTAGGCAGACAGCTCTACCATGTGTGCCAAAAGAGAGTTCTCCTTCTGGCAGAATCACTAGGAGCTGTACAAAGTAGTCTCAGTGGGGAGTCACTTAGATTACTGACAGGCATATGCCAGGAATTAAAGCAATTCTGTGCAAGCAGAAGTTTCTGGCAAACTGTTGATACAGTGCCTGCCTGCTTCTCATGGAGCTTTTCTGAGGAAAATTTCTGTTAGCTATGCAAATACAAAAATGTTAGAGTGATACCATCTCCTGTTGTGGAGTAGCACCAATGGCAACATCCACTGGCTGCTCAGTATCTTTGTGCTTCAGGTGCCCAGTTTACTTAAAATTGTGTCACAGTACACTGAGAAGCTGCATCCTTATTTTCAACTTCCAGTGTGGTTGTGTTTAAAAGATAGAGGTACTCCGTAGTCAGGCTTGGTTTTTGTTGGTTGAGCTCTCCAGCTTTGTCCTGGAGTTCAGTATTCTGCCTATTGCTACAAGATGGGACTTTACAGATGTTTATAAATGTATGAGCTGAGAGAATTTTTGCATTATGTAATGAAAGCAAAATATTTATAAAACTCCCATACATGGCCAATCCCTCCTCCTTCTCTTTTTTGCCTGCTTTCTTTGGAAATAGCATCTATAATTTTCATTAACTAGACAATATTCATGCATTGCATAGGAAGACAAAACCATCTGTGACAGACAACAACTGTTCCCAAGGAAATGGGAAGAGCACACTACATAGATCTTATGCTTTTTATGTAAACACAGCTAAAGCACTAGCTTTAGGATTTAGATAGATTCTTAAAAGATCTGGGCACTAGAACTATAACTATAAAGCAAATATGACACTCTCCTGCTTTACTTTTTCCCCTGCTTTTGGACTATGTACTAAATGACTAGTATTCAAATCACACTGGAAAATAGTTACACGGACACAGTATAGAAATTTGCAGAACATATAGGAACCAATCTAATGAATTTTAAAGAAAATATATAATTTTAGGGCAAGTGAAAGAATCACAGTTGCATAGGAATAAAAACAACTGGAAAAGAAATTAATCCAGCAGACTAGCTATCCTTTTGTATCATATTTTTGCATGTAACACTGGCAAACTGAAAATTTTCCCAAAGCAAAACATCAACCATGTATTTTTTTAAAAATCAAAGTGTGAATGAAGCTTCCTTGATGGGTACAGCTCAGAGAGCACCATAGGTACAACTCCCTGACAGTATGGGACAGCTGTTTTTCATTTTAGCTCATCAAAATACTCTCTGTAGGGAGCTGTTCTATTCCTGAGTATGGCAGCAGTGTGAGAAGGAAAAGAGGTAGTGAATGAGACAGGGAGAAAGAGGAAAACAAAAAAAAATCTGATTGTGGTGGGGTAGAAGTGTTTCAGTCAAGTGAATCACAAAGCATTTTTATTCAGCGGCTGTTCACTGAAGTGTAGAAAGCTGCAAGGTCTCTTAGCCTGAAAAATGGTTGGAGAAAAGCTGGACATACTGTATCAGTAAATGTTTCATCAAAAGCAGAAGTTTCTTCCATATTTTTAAATACATATATATGCATATATAAAACAACCAACAGCACTTTTTTCTCTTAAATTATGGTACATAAAACTGATTGTTTCATTGGAAAAGAGTCTATGTATCTCTTCCTTGATATGCTTCCTCAACCCGTCCTGAGAAACAACTAATGAGGCAAATTCCTCAGGTAAGCATGGCAATCGTTTCACACTGGGAACAGAACACAAGGCTGCTCAGATTGTAGCAAGAGGGAAGGTTTTTCTCCCCAGTTTCAAACGTTTCAGGGCATTGTGAGGAGTACATAAATATTCAATACCACTTAAAAAACTCTAAATGTTCAGGATAGATAAAACTCGTTTCCCTCCTTCCAACTTATTCCCTCGTTACTGATTACAAACACACCTACTACAGTCCATTTTTTAAAGACGTCTTCCAAAGACAGAAAATTTCCACTGAGAGGTACTCATCCTCCTTTTCAAAGTAAACCCATGCTCAACACATGATCATACAAGCTACAATGCGTATCTAAAACAGAAATCTGAGACGGAAACTAAGAAAGACAAAGTAATGCTGACCAGAGAGACAAAATCAGAGCTCAGCTCTACCTTATCTGGCCCAGCCGTGGCACAGGCGGTGGCCAGCCACGAATGTGGACCACTTTCATTTCTCTGAAGAACAGTTTTCCCACTTTTTAAAGTGAGGCTTGCAGGCACGGTTACCTAAATCATTTGCAAATAAGATGACTTTGCAGCAGTTCCGAGGACAAGACTGCGCTAATATGGACATTCACAGCTCTCGGGGACAACATGAGTATTACGTGTGTACTAGTAAGGGATGAATTTGTGCCCTGGGAATTTAAGAGCTGTACCAGGCAATAACCTTACCTTAACACATCAAACTCTATTCCCAACAAACCACACTTGCCTGCTACGCCAGTACCTGTTGGCATCTGGCTCAAAAAACACCCAACTACTCTCTAGGGTCATGAACAAATGCACTTGGCTCTGAAGGTGAGCTCTACAGTGCTGACACTGCATCTCGAGCCAGTGACATTTCAGTGACCCCAGTAGGAATCAGTGGGCTGTAACAAGGACCTAAACATGTTACAGGTGATGATGGGCCAGCCTGCAGGTGGAAGAAGGTAGGAAAGCCCAAACATTGAATGTGCTGTTGTGATGGAGCCCCAGATTAGGTCTTCTCTGGTCTTGCAGAAACCTTCACACCAACATAGTTTCTTTATTTCCACCACTTTCTNGACTTAGCCTCTGCTTCGGGGAAGCCTTCTCTCCAGGTTTCCGCATTGGCGGTGACCCAGCTGGAGCTGGTAGGCATCGGTTTCACAGCAAAATGGTGGGTGCAGAGGGGGCCAGTGGCTCCTCGGCCCTGGGGGCAAGCTCCAGGCTCGACTGTCTCTCTCGGCTGGCTGCCCCCAGCTGTCATTGCACTAGACCCGAGCCATAGTTGAAGGTGTAGCTGCTGGCCAGCGAGAGGGACTGCTGGTGCTCCTCACCCTGCTCTGAGGGGTAGCTGGGAAACGTCTGTGCCCGAGACACCTTCGCTGAGCCGAGGCTATGACCTGTGCAGGAGAGGAAATGAACAAAAAAGATGTAACTGGGCTTTAATTTTAGTTTACTTGAAGCTTTTTGCCACGGACATGGACTCCAGTGGGTTGACTTCACAGTGCTCCATGGTGCCAGGGTTTTCTGGGGCTGCAAGAGGAGGGGTTTGCCTGTGATTGAGGGCACAGGTACATGACAAATGCCTAGCAAAAAAGGCAGAAGGCCCCAGATCCAACTCAGGCGTAATTTAGGATCAGATTTGGTTTTGAATTGGATAATACCCTATCTGTATATTTGCTACTCTATAATTCTCAGTTATGTTTTGTTAGTCAGAGCTGACAAAGAACTAATGCACGTCTCTTTTCTCTGAAGCACTGCTTAAGTGGTGGAAGCAAAGTCAGAAGTTTTGAAGAGATTTGTCACACATCTCTTCAGATATTTACTGTCTTTCAGAAAGGATGTCAGTTTGCCAGGTAAACATAGCATCATCAGCATTTCAAAATGAACTGGAGGTGGGACATGGTCCACGTGGCAGAATAGTGGTTGGGAAGATGTGTGAGCTGTTTTCTCAGATGGGCTTGTGAATCTCATTATTATGGCTTCTTCACCCACAGCCAGTGAGATAGGAAATCATGCGTGAAAAGCCATTAAAAAGCCAAAGACCAAATTCAGAAGATGACTTTTAAAACCCAGCTCTGTAAACTAATCATTTTCCTGTCTCAAAATCCCCTTTGGAAATTGAGTTTCAATTAGTAACAAAAAGTTCATGCAATGTACATTCTCTTTTTTTTTTTTTTTGATAAATGTATATTGAAGTCTGGATTTAAAATAGTTTAAGATAATGCTTTAAAAATGTCTTCAATACATGTAATATATGTAGGAATGCAAACCCATATTTTCCCTTTAACCAGAGATATTAAAGAGTAGCTGCAACAGAGTAGAGACTCAAACACTAAAGGACTCAGCTTATGTTTCAAAATAGCTAGCAGCTTTCTAGACTGTCCCAGTAGTGCTGGAACCAAGAATGATGTTCATTGGATTTGGCAAAACTTTGTCTGAACTTGTATTTGGAAAACTTGGGCTATATCATGTTACCAACTGCTTCATGAAAATGAGTAACAAATTAATTCCTTGAACATGAGTCTAATAGAACAATACTGGGACCAATAGAGAGAGAAAAAAAGCCAACTAAACAAAAGTAGAATAAAAGGTACATCTCAGTGACACTGGATACAATAAAACTAGAGACTGAATTCCCAGTGGCACATTAATAGTAATAAAAATCCCTTTCATAGCATAATCAAGCAGGATGAATTTTGCATATGTATTTTTACTATTCATTCACTGGGTTCAGCTGGTATTGGCTATCAAAAGCTGACTGAGATGCCAGGTTTAAATGTTTTCTGCTTCAAGAAACTTTCATATCAAGCTGCATTAAATTATATGATGGCTGTGAGGGCTGAGCTGCAAAGCAAAAGCATTGATAATACTCTGAGAATAATCTTAAATGCTTTATTGCTTTGATCAACCTTTAACCATGATATAAAGAGAGATCTACATACAGTTTTACTTTTACTTTGGATTTGCTTTTAGATTTTTTAAAATGCAATGCAAACCTAAACATAGAAAGTTGCATGATTGTAAGTTTTGTGTTCCAAATTTGTTTTCTTTTTACCCAGAAGCTAGAATCATATATATTTTAAGTACCATAGGGAACTGCTAATCCAGTCATGTGATTGACTATGTAATTTTTTCTCCTTCTTAACAATCACGATAAATAAAAGAAACATAATAAAGTTAAATAAAAAATACATAATAACGATAAATAAAATATGTCAAGGCACCATTTTCCTCCATTCTCTGTGTTTTATCCAAAAAACATAAAAGACACAAACAGTCCCTGTGACAATGAGGAGTAAAGACACTTGCCAACCAAGGCAGTTGCCTAAACTCAGGACTATTTGTATCATGTGCCCTACCTCATATGACTGATTTTGAATTTGATTCAGTAGAATAATGCAGTTTTAATACAGTGATGAAGAGTGCCCCTACTAAACTGATTTCTAGCTAAGGTATTAAGGTAGTCTCCTAGAATACAGAAGATGAATTTGAACCTATTAAGGTTAAAAAGGAAATTAAATCCCGGTCTTCCTGGACGTATGCCTCAGCTGCCTACACATCCTTTACTGTTTCTTAAAATAAATTTGCAGCTGCTAAATCTCACAACAAGGCTGATTTTAGCCATTCTGTAACCAAAGGGGTTAATAAGGATAAATGACTTCTTCCCTGACTGCTAGGACATGCACTCAAAGACAGTCAGTCAGATCCAAAAGACTAAAAGACACACTCAATAGAGCCAAAAGATGAAGGTTCAAGCCAAAAACTATGACATTAATGTATTGAAATACTAACAAAAAGAATAGAGGATGTTGGTTCAAATGAAATGAGAAAGCTACAGGTAATAGAGAATTTGTGAGTTTAGCAAACATTGCAATATCTTTATTTTTGACTTATATTCTCTTAAAATGATGAACTATAAATTAAATGAATCAAACCATAGTGGAGGTAAAATAATGAAACAGCCCAATAGTTCCAAGATAGCTTAATACTTCTAAGTAGTAAATTTCCAAACTTTATTTTTTTAAAGTTAGTATATCCCATATTGGAAATCCTGAATTATAATACATTCTTTTATTTGCATTTCTCCTAAATATTATTTTTACAGTCATATAGCTGAGCAGCCTTGTGGAGCCTTAGATACTGCAGTCACTCCACATTTATGCTCTATTTCAGCAGTAAGTATTTTGAAACTAAAGATACAGGAAAAGTTTTTGCAGTACAGAATTTAAGTTCCACAGCTTTCTAAGCTTTCCACTTCAATAGTATTTTCTGTGTCATATTTGGCTCTCAAAAGGTTAAGAGAGAAGAAGAGTGCTGTTCATGGATTTTGCAGCTCTTGGGTACTACAGCTGTTTTCAAGAACACTAACTCTTCTCTACAGCTCTTCTGAAGTCAGCATAAGA
This sequence comes from Bucco capensis, assembly GCA_013396975.1. Classification (NCBI taxonomy): domain Eukaryota; kingdom Metazoa; phylum Chordata; class Aves; order Piciformes; family Bucconidae; genus Bucco; species Bucco capensis. The sequence goes on from VWZO01013393.1 coordinate 43,162, forward strand.
TGAATTTGATTAACACACATACACTTCATGACCTGAAGTAGAACTGGGGGAGGGTTTTTTTTCCTTCAGCTTACACAGGAAATGTATCCCCCCCCCTCCCTGAGTTCTAGGACAGGACCTTGGAACAGTTAAGTATTATTCAGCCTACTTCATCCTTTATTTAAATTTACTCTCAGGATCACAGAATGCAATGAAGCTGTAATCCAAAGCAATTAGGTATAAATGATTCATCAAGATAATTTAATGTAACCTGGCAAATTACATCAAAATTAGATTTTTCCTGATCTTAATTATGTTGGAAGCTGAGGCAGTATACAAAGGATCTTATTTCATGGCATGGTGCTTATTTCTAAAAATTCTTTAGAGGAAAGCCCAGTGGTTTCCTAGTAACAGCAGTGATTGATGTACATATAAGTAGATCGATCACAACTTCAGACAGAAAACTTGCAGGACTCAGCTAAATGAAAAGAAAAAAAAAGAGAAGAGATCGAGAGATAAGGTTTAAAATCTCCCTTGCTGCTGCTTATTGGGAGATATTTCTCTCTGTTTCAGATTCAGAATTCAAATTCTTAACCAGAAGGCAGGTGCCAATCCTTTTTGGTGAAAAAAATCATACTTTTATTTTCCAACACAAGAATTCAAGGGACTGTCTTTGGTGAGAGCACTCACCTTTGATGTACAAGTCCTGTGTTAAAATTCCCTTCTGCCTGTGGGTAAGGTTTGACATTATACTTTCTGTAACGGAAAAAATCAGCTGAAAATGTTCCCTTGCTCCTCTCTGCCGACACTGCTGTTCACTGTCCCTCAGTTGTGCCATTGCGAATGAAAGGCTGCTTTGTAGACTGAAGCACTTTGGTCATCTGGTTTACAAGAGCCCTACAAATCGTTGTACTGGCACAGCTGAGGAGCAGGAACAAGCAGCCAAAGCTATGAGATGTCAGGGTTTTTCCTCAGACTGGCTTTGGTGTCAGATAGTTTTGTCTGAGGAATGATGACCTGTGAGCAGTGTGCAAATGCAGGCAAACGCTTGTTGCCACCAGACTACTCCTTTCTCTGATGGAGGATCAGTTGTGAAGCCCTGTGACTAAGCTTTCCTTATACAAGATTTAATATAAGTGTAAATTTTTGCAGTATTATTAAAATTTAATAGAATCAGACAGTCCTTGTGCTTCAGCTTCTGTTGCAGGCCTTTTAAGTACCCCAGATACTCATTAAGTGAAACAAAGAAACCAACTTCTGCAGCTGCACAGCACGCTTTCATCTGGGACTTCTTAACCTCTAAACAGATGACTTTACAAACAAAACAATGTTCTTCTAATGCAGTTTCACTTTTCTAGGTAATAATAATAAACTTTAGTTCTGAAAATAAAATTTGGCATTTCCATTCCAAACATTATGAGCGCAAAATTGAAGTCATTAAATTAAAGTCAATTCGATACCTTTATTATTATTATGTTTTGTACTTGGGGAGTGCTGTGAGACTTCACAAGGACAAGAGTGCTGTGACTGCTGTAGGTGTTATAAGTGTTACAGAAAAACAGAGTTGTTCAAAAGAAATTTCTATGAATCTGTCAGTGCAAGCTAAGACTAAAGTGAACCACTTGTTCCATTGTAAAGCAATCTTTTCATTTTAGAAATATTCATTGGAAAATTCTGTTGTTCACAATAAAAAGAACAGTCTGGAAACCAGTGAAATAGAGACAATGAGGCTTTATCCACAAAGGATGGTGCAAGGAGGTGGAAAAAACCCAATTAGCTAACAGCTGTTTCAGGAATGAAACGTTAGTAAGGAGTTAGCTGTATGTTGTTCCCTCATGCAATTCTCACCGGACAATAAACGCAGCCTTTCAGCCAGAAAAGTTCACAAAACTAGTACCAGCCTTTAATCTAGATTTATGTTCTCTAAGGACTTTCCTAACAGCAGTGAAAGCTCCTATTTATACCAGAGGAGGCCTGCAGATTGCACTGAGGATAGGGGTTTTGATGGGGAAGGGTGTCTCAAGGTGTTTCAACCTCTGATATTCTTTGCAGCATTTTTGTTGACACAGGACAAAATGGGATAGGCATTGTAGCTATGCACAGAAAGCCCACTGGGGAAAATGAAACCCTTACTGCAAGAAATTAAATTATTATGACTGCTTATTTCAGATGGAGGCTTTTATCCTGTAAGAGCTTTTGTAGCAAAGAAAGAGATTCCACATTCTATTCTGGATAAAGAAAACGTTCCTCAAAAAACCCCCACAACTACAATCTCAAATCAGTTAAGTGGCTATTATTACATGAAAAAGGATGCTTTCATTTAAGGCAGAAAATAAATGATTGCTGTTATCCTATTTATAAATTTATACTGGTTAAAATTCTGCCAGCTCTCTCTATTGAATATACAGTGTCTTCTATTGAGCTGTTGATGACAAAGCAGCTTTTCCTTTTCTGCTGTGAAATGACTGGAATAACTAAAGCAAAGTTTCATGGTAGGACCAACTGCTACAAAGCAAAACATTTATCTTGCAGTAAAGATGCAGTTGGATTGGAAAGGGTATTAATTGGTACAGCAATTATTATTCTGTCACTCACAGAAGAGATGCAATGGAAGGGAGCAGATGGAAACTGAAAAATAGCATAAACTACAGGACAGCATATTGATTTCCATACACTTAGTGAAACTCTGGGTCTGTTTCATTTCCAAATAAACAACATTTTCCCTTAAATTCAACTACAGTTGGAGCTGAAACTTCAAGAAGCACAGCTGGGCTCCAACTTTCGCATTTTAGAAATAATTTTGAACTTCATTTTGTCAAAATTCAGGGCTAGCACAACCACTAATCCAGTTACAGATGCTCTCTCTACTACTTCCTTTCCCTCATTCCCGGAAGCAAAAAGGGATTTTACAGAGAGAGGGAAAGGGACTTGTGGATTGGAAACAAAAACTTAGACTACTTTAAAGAAAATAATAAAATGAAATATAAACAAATATATGGAAAACCAACACCACACTCAAATACCCCTTGATGGCAACTACCTCAGCATTACCATGGATACTGTGGCAGAAAGACTCACCAGCAGATCGGAATGAGACTCAGGAGCTGGATCCTGGAACTCTTGGATTGAGATGGAAGGAAGAACAGACAGAATCCTGCAACAGCAGAGCTGTGCTTCAGATCCTCCCATGGGGAGTTACCAGTCTACCATTCCAGGTGGCTCAAGTGGTCAACCTTCAGGGAAGGTAGAGACCCCAGTTTGCTGTTAATTAGGTGCTAAATAGCTTAATCAGGCACCTGCCTTGTTTGGGTCTTAGGCTTTATGTAAGAGAACCCCAGGCTCAAGCTTAGGGTGGAATTTCAGGGACTGGTCTGTTCTGATTCAAACTAGGGCAAATTTATCCAACTATTTATCTTTATGAATGGAAAATGATTATGGGAAATATTTTTTTAACCAGATTTTTAAGCAAATGGTTTAGTTTTATTCATTAGAAATAATTTAAACTAAAAATATGTATGGCTAGGCTTTGCGAACGAAGANATAAAATACATAGGAAATATATTAAAAGAGTGAAAGTAAAAAACTCCTCTTAATGTTTTTAAATATTTCCATTTTATTCTCAATTAAAACGTATTTTAACTTTCTTTAGATTTTGAAATTAAATGAACCATGATTTTTAGTAAGTGTCTCAGTAGGATATATATTGTTAAGGAACTGTGTTACTTTCCAGTATTGGAAGACTACTATTCAACTTAAAATTCTGGGGCATTGTCACCAAGACCTCCTCTAGAAAAATACTTGTGCATGCAGAAAAGATGCAGAAATGAATTTTTCTCCAATATAATTTTCAATGTTTAGTTTAGTTACTTGGAAGTATTTATCAATTCCAGATACATTTTCCAACCCAAATTATTCTGTGATGTGGTACTTGATTTTTCAGCCATTTTGCTTTGTGAAAGAAAACTAACTAATTTGTTTTACATCAGTTAAAGAAAACATTCAGTTGTTCTTCTTGCCTGGCACACTGTATTAGGAGAGTTGTAGTTTTATCTGAATCATTAAACAGGTGATTAAAATTGTATGTATTAGACCAGTGACTATGGTCAAGGATTTTATTTATAATGAAAGAAACAGGCACCATGGCCTTGAAGAAAAGCTTTTGAGACAAAATGTGAGCAGTTTAATACCAAAATGTGTCAAGATACTAGCAAGTTACCTAAGACATTAAATAAAATCTTAAACAAGTGCCCTATCAAAGCTACCTGAAATGGATGAGTTCTTTGTACAGAGTGGCTAGCACCCCAGCCTAATTTATCCTTTCAACCATGCACTCAGTCAAGCAGAAACTAATGCAAAACATTTCCTCATAAGCTGTAAAATTGAGGTTGATTATGAGAATAATAACTCTGTCCCTGAACTTTACACCTGTCCACAGTAAAGTAAAATTATTTCATTTACCACAGATGTAAACAGAGACTAAGCATTTTTATACAAAATACAGGCAGTTTTGTTTACCTATTGAAGCTCAAAACTTAATGAGGTTTTCAAACAGAAACTTCTTGAATCAGAGGCATTCTATGTTGGTAATAATAAGGAAAGAAAAAGAAAATGGTAGAGGAGAAATTCCTCCAAGTGACAATTTCCTTCACTTCAAGGAATATTAGAATTGAATACAAATGCAGGCAAAATGCCAAAATGCAAGAAATAGGAAGAAAATAATGTTCTGATCCTAAGTGCATATGGAAAGGCTCAAGTAGGGGCAAGAAAAAAATAGCAAAGGAAAACTCCAGTAAGAAAATGATTTTAGTCTTTCCAGTACTTTTTGTCATGGAGATAACAATGCAACAGAACGAAACACTTGGAAAAATTACCCTGCTCCTGGAATAATTGAAATGTAAGAAGAACATAAAACTAGTGAAAAAAGAAACAAATGTGAAAGACAAATTGTGTGGATTCAGTTCCTTTGTCTCAAGTAATGATTTTCTGCTGTATTTAAGTAGATTGAGCTACACACTTTGCTGTCTTTTTTTTTTGCTTTTCATTCCTGTGTAGAGCAGCAAGTCATTATGAGAGTCAACTGACTGCTGATCTCTGGGCCTAAAGAGACTTCAAGTATAATTTTCTTTTACGTTGCTCAGTAATATAAAGTAGGTAGTTATTTAGGCAGTGTTACTCTCTTGGTTTACCAGTCTGTTACCTCATTGTTCACTTTTCCCTTCCTTAAAATGTTCTTGTCACATTTTTGTTATAGCCAAACTAAATGCCCAGTCAAAACGCAGATACCTTGCTAAAAAATCAACCTCTAAATCTGTTGCTGATTGAGCATGAAGCCTCTTACTAAAAAATGCAATGCAAAAATGCAAATTTATACATTGCATATCGCTTTGATAATATGGAATATCTCATTTTTAAATATTTATTGCATTTCAAATCATGTTGACACTTCCCCTTGGATAGGCTATTTCACAAAATACTATACGGGCCTCATGCAATTCTGCTGACACTACAGAGATGAAATAGTGATTTTCTAATTAAGAGTATATAAGGCGAAATGAAGGAAAAAATTACTGACATTGACAAAAAGTGTATAATGGAGATAGTATGGCTAGGCTTCGCAAACGAAGANGAGATAGTACACTGTCTTTGAAAACGGGGTGCTACTGGAGGCTGACTGATCACTACTCTTGAATCCTGTGGCTGTTATAATTCTGCTGATCTTTAGTGTGGCCAATATTTTGCGGCCCTGTATTTTCATTACAAACATTCCATTCACAAAGATTTATAACGAGCCTATAAAAAAATTGCCATAAAACAAAACTCAGCACACAAGGTCTGAAGCCAGAGAGAAAATTTGTTCTGACAGGATGGAGGGAGTATGTTTTTTGCTACATTTTTATGTAAGTAAAATATAGCTTTGAGTGAAGGAAAAAAAAAAGAAAAAGAAACAAAATGGTAGGCAGTACAGTTCACACTGCTTGACATAGGAAAATTTGTGGACAAAAGGAAAATTTGTGGACAAAAGGATTTATGCCATCCCAAATGGATCTCTGCTCCACAAATACTAATTTTAAAAGACAATTTTATCATAGGAGCATAATGTGAAAATTAAACACATACGAAATATGAAGGCTAAGGCATTCAGGTTGAGCCCTTCTTTTAGCATCCCCAGGCAGTTCCTTTGCATATTGAAGAGCCAGGGAAATAGGGAGTTATAATGGTAACAAAATTAAACTGTATCGCAAACCAAATCCAAAACATGTTTTATTCCTGTTTGGCTTTCACTGTGGAGTCAGATGTGCTCCCTTCTGGTCTGTTCAAGGGACAACAAGGCAGGAATGGCTGGTTGAAAATGGTTATGAGGTGTTGCCAGACCACTCATTTTAGCATCCACTGTGTCTTAGAATACCTCAGTAAATTGTTGCACTGCAGTTTCAGTCCTGTTTGAGCTCTGCTAGTGCTCCTCACTGCACAAAAGCAGCAAAATTTGTCATGTTTCAAGCACATTCTGCTACCTCTGTTACAGAACTCAGAATCACCCCATTACTGCACTTCCTTACGGGTATTTAAGGACAAAATGCTGTTCAAAATGTAGGCAATGTCCTCTAAAGACAGGAAGAAATCTTGGCCTCTGGTTAAAAGGTTTTCATTCAAGGAACTTTGTATTTCTGGTGTAAAATGGGGAGTTGTCCTGGTTTGATTTAGAACAGAACATTAATTCTGTTCAGTGACTCTACTTTTCAGCTAAGACTCTTCCCAGCAACTGCACTTTCTGAAGTCAACAGAATGTTTTTGCACCACCTGAAGTCAACAGCATGCTTTTGCAGACAGTGTCTGCTTCTAGTAGTGATAACACTTGATCTTTATAGTTAGTACCAAGGACTGCTCTGCAGGCTAAGTCACCACTAAATCTTGTGTACCATGTTGGAGGTGTAGAATGTAAAAGGCTTCACCTACAGGGAGGAGAAGATAGGATAGGTCACCCTAAACTGACCAAAGAGGTATTCTCTTGACCCTTCACCAGTTTCAATGCCCTTCTTTGGACACACTCCAGCAACTCAGTGTCCTTCTTGTAGTGAGGAACCCAAAACTCAACACAGTATTTGAGGTGTGGCCTCATCATTGTTGAGTACAGGGGGATGATCACTGCCCTAGTCCTCCTGGTCACACTATTGCTGATACAGGCTAAGATGCTGTTTGCCTTCATGGCCACCTGGGCACACTGCTGGTTCACGTTCAGCCATGTAGTGATCAACAGCTCCAGGTCCTTTTCCACCAGGCAACTTTCCAGGCTCTCTGCCCCAAGCCTGTAGCACTGCATAGGGTTGTTGTGACCAATGTACAGGGTCATGGTGGATGAAAAGATGGATATGAGTCGGCAATGTGTACTTGCGGCTCAGAGAGCCAATCNGCCTGGCCATTCTATGATTCTATGATTCTATGATCTGGCACTTGGTCTTGCTGCCTCATGCTGCTGGCCTCGACCCATCAATCCACCCTGTACAGATCCCTCTGTAGAGCCTCCCTGCTTTCAAGAAGATTGACACACTTGCCTAATGTAAGATAATAGATCTCACGTTAATATATGCAGGGATGAAAACCAGCTTCTAGAACTTCTACCTTTCAAAGGCTGTTCTATTTTTTACCCATGCACTGAAAGCACTTATTAAGCCATTTGTTATTCAGATTTAAGCTTTCTATGAAATAGCTTTCTATGAAATTGTCCTCAGAAATATTCTTCAGAGGACTTTAACACTATTTCAAGATACAACCAGATAGTAATAGTAGTTGCCATATAAAAGTGAAAATACTGTATTAGATGATAATTAGTTCCTCTCTGACAATGATTAAGAAGCTTCCTCAAACACATCAAGACAGGAACATATTCCTCTCCAGGAGTTCTAAAGAAGAGACTTTGAAAAAAAACCCAACAAACTCCAATATGAAATTATAGGCTTGTCTTAATTAATAAGACTTGAAACTGTAGGCATTTTATCTCAACTGTAAGGCTGCTTGACTTGCTTTAAAATAAGACTTCACCTTTCACTATAGCTGCTTAGAACATCTAAAGAGATCAGAGTGAGTTACCAAAAATGTATAACTACAAATTTAGGAATGCTTTGATACTTTTCCACTAAAATAACAATCTGCTGAATGACATACAACATTAAATATGTTTGTAACTAAAATACATTTCTTAAGACTAAATGCATCACTGATGCTAACCCAATGCAAGAATGATGATGGTTAATTGTAAAGTTAAAAAAGTATCATAGAGATACATTTTTCTATCATGGTAGAATTACAGAAAAAGTGTGTTAAAAGCTCTCCCTCTTCCTGCAAGGATCTTTGTAGTGAAAACTCATCTTATACACTTCTGTAAGTAGGAAACCAGCAGTTTTTCAAAGGAGCAGTAAACTAAGTAAGCTTATACACACAAGAGAGAATCTTTCAGTTTAAGAGATAGTGTTGTTGCTTTTTTATTGTCTGTTTGCAAGATGAAGTTGCAAAGCTCTACTAGAAAAAGTAATTGTTTTCCTAGTAAGGAATTCTGTAGGCTACCAATATTCTATTGTAATCCAGGATTCTGAGTGTATTTTACATTTTAGAGAGGAAAATTCAGCTGATGTTGAAAAGAAAGACTAAAAGAAACTAGGTTTTTTTTGTATTTCTGAATTTTTTATATAATTTTAAATATTTCTCAATGATTATTCTTTCTACCTCAAGTAGACCTCTTGATATGTTGTTAAGAGGAGAATTTGAGATCCATGTGGTTAAACTTGAGCAAGTTTGGAGTAAGTTTCTTAATGGATCCCATCCTCAGCTAGCTCAACATACTTGATGCTAATGGCTGACAACGTTAACAGTGACCATTTCCAATTAGTGGTATTTAACTGAAGATCTTCCCATCTTCATGCTCTGTTCAGTGTCCAGACTGAGTATTATGGGTTCTATTTTAGGTGGGTTTTTTCATTCTATATTGCATTTTTAAAGTTACTTTAGTTATGACCATTAGACACTCCACTTATTTTTAGTTAGCCAAGTCTTCTCTTAAGATATATCGGCATGCATTGAAAATCTGAATTGAAAATCAAATTCTACAATTTTCTAATGAGAAACATACACACTGTAGACAAAATACAGAAACGGATTTTATGACAGATGCTTGAGCTATATTTTGAGTTTGAAAAATTATGTAACTAATAGGAAACTGTATAAACCTAATTTTGGGAACAGGTAAGTCAGATCTCCTGCATATTTCCATGCCTCCTTCTATGGTATTTGCTAGCAGCCACTTCAGCAGGGAAGTTCCTCAATTCCTTCCCAAAGCTTGGCTTCTGTGCAGGCACTGAACGTGCTGGGAACAAAGGAAAGGTTCTGTCTGTATTAAGCATAATAGCACTCTGAGTTCCTTTGTTTCTTGCAGAGATTTCATATATAAAATATGTGGAAATAAGGCAGTTCACAGAGGCTAAACAAATTATTTTCCTCTATAATTTATTCTCTAAAATAAAGAAGTTCATTGATTTTTAGATTACATAAGTTTAATTGGAATAAAGTAGATGCCTAAAATATCAATGAAGCACTCGAGAAAGTTAATCCATTTTTCATGACTCTATAAATAATTTCTTCTAGCTGTAAGAGCCTTCAATTACCCACCAGGAAATAAAAAACAATGGCTATAATTCACTGAGGGATGCAAGTGATGTTTTGGGTTTTTTTTCCATGAAAGGAAATTCACTGTGATTCCATGTGAACAAGCTGTGTCGTTTCTATCAGCCTTGTGTGAAGCTTGAGGAAATGAGTGGAGGTAAATCTTGTAAAGGTGTGTCAAACTGCTTGATCTGCCTGTGTCTGGAGATGGGATGAATCCTTTTTTCTTTACTGTTTTGGATGACAAAAGAAACTGCTTAAGCCAAAGCACTTTTTCCTCCCCTCCACTCAAATAAGCAAATAAATAAAGAGAATATAAAACCTGATGGTAATTGTACCACAGACTAAAACTACCATCTATACGCTTTCCTTCTGGAAATTCATTATTAAACCTGTAAATATCCTGTCCTGTGTTTTGCCTTTTGTATTCCTCAGCTCACGGAAGCTGGTTGGTTTTTTTTTGCTGATATTCCTTTTTGTGACCTCTCAAATCACAGAAGCTGTAGAAGCAGCACAGCAGCAGTCCCCTTAACAACTTTCCTTACTCCCAACTGCTGGGAAGAGAGTCCTGAGAATTTCCCATGCATTCTGGCAAATCAATTGACCAATCTGCTGAATCAGGAAGGGGTAGAGAACTATCATCTTCTAAATGACATTCATTCTACCCTCTCTCACTGCCTATCAGTGTAGTGTTACTAAAGTAAGCTAGGAAATGAAAAAAAAAAAGTGCCCACAGCACAAGGCAATAAGCAGCAATCATGTTGAACATGACATGTACAAAGTAATTACACTTGTTACAGATATTTGGAGAAAAGTTTCCTGATGGCTATTTTGCTATTGGCATTGACTGAAAAGAACTATGATGTAGAAGTTAAATTCATTACAAGTGTCTGTAGTTATAGTATACAGACAACAGATGATGAGGTGAACAAAGATCAAGCTCACAAGACAGTTGAATGTTACAAGATGTTGGTGTTGGGTAAGCAGTTGAGCTAAGAGCAAGACAGATGGCATGAGGCCATCAGCAGCAGAAGGGAAAGAAAAATAACATTAAGGACATTCTTCATAATTTCTGAATCATAGACTGTTTTGGGTTGGAAGGGACCTTTAAAAGTCATCTAGTCTCAACTGCCCTGCAGTGAGCAGGGACATCTTCAACTAGGTAAAGTTGCTCAGAGCCCTGTCCAACCTGACCTGAAATGTTTCCAGGGATGAGGCTTCTACCACCTCTGTGGACAACCTGTGCCAGTGTTTCACCACACTTACTGCAAAAACAATTTCTTCCTTCTATCAAGTAAAAATCTATCCTCTTTTAATTTAAAATCATCACCCCTTGTCCTATTGCAAATGTTCTCACTGAGAAGTTTGTCCTCATCTTTCTCATAGGCCCCTTTAAGTACTAAAAGGCTACAATCAGGTCTTCCTGGAGCCTTCTCTTCTCCACTCTGAACAACTCCAACTGTCTCATCACACAGATGCTCTAGCTTCCATCTCTCAGATCACATCTATGGCCCTCCTATGGACCTGCTCAAGCTGATCCATGTCTTTCTCATTCTGAAGACTCCAGAGCTGCTTACAGCACTCCAAATTGGGTCTCACCAGAACAGAGTAGAGGGAGAGAATGTCTTTCCTCAACCTGCTGGCCAAGCAGCTTTTGATACAGCCCAGGATATAGCTGGCCTTCTGGGCTGTGAGGGCACATTGATGTCATGAATTAAATCTGAGGAATTTCTCGTGTATGGCTAGAGCACCCAGTGCATTATTAACTCATGTAAATTTTTAGGTTTATTAGTATAGCTTTAAATGGAGGGAAATAAATAATAGAATACAAGTAGCTTTCCAGAAGAAAAAAAAAACAAAGGGAATTTAAAGAGCTGGAAATCAGCTGTGATTTAAAAGGAAGTTAAACTTTAGCAGAAATGACTCTGAAGGTACTCTGAAATGACTGCTTTCTGATGAAACATGATGACATACTTTTATATTAAGATGAAATGGCAGCTTACAAAACTGTGCTGTATAAGGTTCTGGCTCCAGGTTGCAAGAATAAAGCCAAGCTAAAATTAAACATATATATCCTCTATTTTAAGAGCATATTGAGGACAATTTTAAGGGGGAAAAGTAACAAAAAATAACCAATAAACAAATTTCATAAAGTGAAGAAGAAAGCAAATGGCTTTTTCCAGTTATTTCCATTTTATCTCTTTATAGCCCTCTCCTCCCTGGAGAAATAAAAATTAAAAATTAGTAATTGTGAGGATTTTACTCATCACTTGTTAAACAGAGTAAAGCAGTACTGAGGAGTCCTTAGCCAACTCCTCAAGCTGAGGTATGAGACAACTCTCCTAGAACAGGTATGCTATCAACAACAATATAAATGATTTATGTCATAAGAAGAAAAAGAACTAAAATCTTTATGATATAGCTCACATCAGTGATGACTGCACCATCCTGATTACTCAAGACCCTGATTCTGCATCATAAAATCACCATATTTACATTCTATAGCTAGAATCTGCAGTTAAAATAATTTTCTTTATATAGTCTTGCAGCTGCAGACATGAGCACAACTAAGGCACAGAGGAGGGAGTATTATATCCTTCTTGGAGAGCTTTGTCTCTCACAAGATGAGATCTTTGCATTCTTTTAAGATCTTATATCTTTTCTTAATAAGTGGTAGAATGAGATCCAAGTGACAGTTAGTTACTTCCATTTTTGTTTCTTTACAATGGAGACTTAATGAAATACAGGAATACAGCTCAGAAACCTGCTGTGCTAGCTCAAAATGTCAGCCAGTCAACAGGCAGTACAACAATCTCTGGCTCCATAAATTCCTTTGAAAGGAAAATCAAAATTAAACTAGCATTTCTGCCTTTTTAAAGAGCTTCATGGGAACAATTACATGCTAAAAAAAGGAACTCTTCTGGGACATGGAATCTGTCTGTCCATTTACTTTAGCAGATAATCAGGAACTGAATTTAGAAGACAACTGAGGAGCTATCTGAATTTTAGAAGACATTCAGAGCTGCTGCTGAAGGCTTTGAGAGTGTATGCTTTGCTTCTATAAATGTGTTCTTCAGTAGAGGCAATGAGCAAGTGGAGATCCAAGTATTACTTCTTTGGTAGAATGGCTAAGTAGCACTGATTCAGGCAATTGGCCTGCCATGATGCATAACAAAACCATCCTATCACCACTCAACTGTTACTTTAAGAACAAAAATAAGGAAGCAGTAGCAATAAGGAGCACACTGGAAAATGTAGTGTTTCTGTTTCTAGTAGCTAGCTATTATTCTTCTTCATGTAAAAAATTAATTGCTTTGAAAAAGCAGCAGAGATGTGTCACAATAGCTTGAATTCCCTTTCCCCCAAAAGCTGAAGGTATAGAAAAGAATAAAGAAAGGAGAGAGAAAAGAGAAGAGAAGAGAAGAGAAGAGAAGAGAAGAGAAAAGAAGAGAAGAGAAGAGAAGAGAAGAAAAGAAAAGAAAAGAAAAGAAAAGAGAAGAGAAGAGAAGAGAAGAAGAGAAAAGAAAAGAAGAGAAAAGAAAAGAAGAGAAAAGAAAAGAAAAGAAAAGAAAAGAAAAGAAAAGAAAAGAAAAGAAAAGAAAAGAAAAGAAAAGAAAAGAAAAGAAAAGAAAAGAAAAGAAGAAAAGAAAAGAAAAGAAAAGAAAAGAAAAGAAAAGAAAAGAAAAGAAAAGGAGAAGAAAAAGAAAAGAAAAGAAAAGAAAAATAAAAGAAAAATAAAAGAAAAATAAAAGAAAAATAAAGGAAAAAGAACTTGAGCCATACAGAAGAAAAGTGTATTATCTATTGTGCTTGCATAACAACACCTTTGCAAGCACTGGAGTGGAGGAAAAGTAATTATTTTAGTATTTTAACTCTGAATCAAATAAAGGAGGCAAACAGCATTCTTCTCTAAGTTAAAGAACAGAGGCATCATCGCACAGAAAGCATTTCCTCCCTTCCTCAAAGCAGGATGGGATTTTTGCTTCACCGAGTATCACCCTTTGATCAGAGACTTTACAGCTACTGTAGCCACTTCTGTGCTTTCACACAAAATCCATCTTTTCAGTTCTTTTAATGCCCTATTTTTGCCTAACAAGAACCTAATATACATATATTGAACTTAGCAACTAGAAGCTATGAAACCAGTGAGAATACCTTCAAATGATGAGCGATACCAAACCACTAAAAGGATCTGTCCCTTGCTCAACCCACATGCAATGTAGTATGATTACGGCTGAGAAGTTTCTAGCTTTTTAATCTTTCTGCCTGGAATGTCATACAGAGGCTAAACCACTCTTTTCATTATTCTGTGCTAACAGCAATCACCCTGATACCTGCTTTACTCAAAGCTGAGGCACAGGGATTGGAGTACAGTCCTTTTTAATGAGACTGAGTCCCTCTTCAAACAGCCTTATTTTCCTCCTATTAGTACCATTTTGTCCTGGATCTAGCTCCTGCCTCACTATAAATGACTAGAGAGCAGAGCCAGTAGGACTTTTCTCTAAATTAAATGACAGTAAATGTGTGTATTCAAAAGATAGGAGGAGTTGGTGATGACTTTTTCAAATACTGCCAGCTAATGTAAGGTATTTATGTGAAGTTTGCTCCCTGTGTCTCTCTCAGGTCTGCTATTAAATTTATTTGTCTCACTAATTACAACATTTAATATTAAGTTAGGAAGAGTTGCTTTGTTTGGTCCCCCTACTAGTCTTTTTTAGAAATAATTGGATTTTTCATTTCTGTTCATTTTAGATGACAAAATATTTACATATGCAGCAGTTCCATGAAATGGAGCAACTTTACCCCTTTTGGCCTGCATGTATATTTCTTTCCTTATTTTTGAGAAATCTTTCTTTAAAATTCTTAGACTTCAACAGAATTCAATCATATACTTCTGCTCTGATAAATGAGAGCCAACTGGCACTATGCCACTTGTCTTTTGTATACTTTAATTGAACAAGAATTGAAGAATTAGCCAATGATAACATAAAAACAGACAAATACTGTCAAGTAACAGATGATGGAAAACTATTTCAGATGAGATGATCAGACACAACTGAATTTTCCTAGGATTCAGCAAACTGCTGTTTCCATATTTCCATATCTTGGTTTTTAATTTCATCAGCATTATCATACATAAACATTTTCTGTTAAGCTTTACAGACTCATCAGTAGAAAATGTATAATTTAATATCAAGATTCTTAAAAATATTCTAGGAGATTTTGAATACTTCTAGATTTTATTATTTCACTATTTTTTGTCATAGGATTTCTTTCCATGTTGGATTTATTTCATATACTCAGATCATTTCTTAGGTAAAAAATGCTTTTTCTCTATGTTCCTCAAGTGCCCATATATTTAAAAGGGGACTTGATAAAAAGGATGCTTTATTAAGCATATACTAAATATTATTGAGGGAAATGAAAAGAAATACATGGAAATATAGTAAGCTGTGACAAACAGTTAACCATTTTATCTCCTGTAATGTGTCTTGCTGGACTCCTTTGGCTGTTTACCTGTCTTAGAATCTCTAAATAAATCCCTTTTTTTAAACTGGTGCTTTATCAGCTGGAAAGCAGATGATGCTTAAAAGTTGCTGCTTGTTTTTAATACCTCATCTCCATTCATCACAGCTGCTGTCATGTCACAGCACTTAGCAGAATGTCCCACTGTCATATGAGAAGTTAGTACACCTGCTAAAAACTGTGAATATTAATTAAGTGTATCACAATGCAATTTTTTTTCAATTTCCTGATAAAACAATAGCTTTTTATATTTCACATTCTGTTGCACTTTTTGGCTGACTGAGGTTTGCTGAGAAATAACTAGCCAAAATCCCTGTTCTGGTTTAAATGTTCTTGATGAGCTGGATTATTTTTTCTCTACCAACAACACAACACCAAAGCAGAGTGCAGCTCTTTGTGCATCCAAGCATCACTCTAGTCTCCATCACTGTTTCAGGTATCAGTTGAATCTCCATGCAATTCCACCTCCTTTGAGATGACTGCTCCCAAACATCCACCTGCTGTACTGTGTCTGACTCTGGAGTCCTCAACATAGGAAAAACATGAACCTCTTGTAGTGGGTCCAGAGGTGGCCACAAAAATGATCAGAGGGCTGGAACACCTCTGCTATGAAAAAAAGTTGAGAGAGTTGGGGTTGTTCAGCCTGGAAAGGCTACAGGGAGACCTTACTGTGGTCTATTGCTACTTACAGAGGGCTTATAAGAAAGTTGGGGCAATCATTTTAGCAGGGCCTGCTGCAACAGAACAAGGGGTAATCATCATCATGGCTAGGCTTTGAGAACGAAGATTTAGGGAGGGCTCTACCCACGTTACAAGGGGTAATGGTTTTAAACTAAAAGAGGAGAGGTTTAGACTGGTTCTATGGAAGAAATTTTTTACACTGAGGGTGGTGAAACACTAGCACAGGTTTCCCAGAGAGGTAGTAGAAGCCCCATCCCTGGAAACATTCAAGGCCAGGATTTGAGCAACCTGATCTATTTAAGGATGCCCTTGCAGGGGAGTTGCTCTAGATGACTTTTAAAGATCCCTTCCAATCCAAAATATTCTATGATTCTATGAAATGACTTCTGGGAAGGCTCATAACCTCATCTTCCTGCAGTCAATTCTGATTACCCCAGGGGCACTGGGGTCTGTGACAGCCAAGTGCAGGGCCAAGAGTACAAAAAACTCCCTCAGTCTAATTCAGTAATTGGGGCTCTGGCTGCAGCTTCACAAAGACACTCGTTTTCCTCCCACTGTCCACTGCTTGGATAATTGGTGTGACCTTTCATTTCTCCCTTCACTAGGAGAGGACACTTGGGCAGAAAGATCTCTCTTCCAGGATGTGCCTCCAGCCCTGAGTAAAAGGGCAATTATGCCTTATGGTTCAGGGGCTGACACCTTTTCCAGTGTGGTCAAGAGTTACCCTTTCCTGCTCTATCACTCTGCTGAAAATGAGACATGATGGAAAAAGAGAGCAAATGCACTTCCCACAAATTTGTGCTGTCAGGTAGTTATATGCAGATAAAACCTGCCAGTCACATAATTAGGTACAATGCCTGTGCCATTTCTCCCTCCCTGCCAAAAAACTGATGCTTAAGCAGAATTGCTTGCCAAGTATGAGGCAAATAGGTTTAACCGTTTCAGATAAACCAGAGATGTCCATGGATTAATATCAACCTTCTAGGTTAGAAATTGTGGCTCTTTGCCATTTCTCTCTATGCCACTTCTGCTCTTTCTTCAGGAATGGGACAGCTTATGCCACTGTGGTTCAGTTTCATATATTGGTTTATATCTTGGATTTCTGAAAGCTGTCATCTGTATTTCACATTAGAAGAAATCTCTGTCTTCAAATAACACTGCAAACTACTACAGAAATTCTGTAAACAGAGTTAAAAAAATTGACCACAGCATTAGCAAAGACATTGTAATCTTACAAATGAGATTTCAGTCATGAGAAGATTTGCTGGATATGAAACTGTACTAGTACTTCTGTTGCAGCACTCACTGGCTGCAACAGATAAAAGACTACAACTCTGGCAGAACAACAGATTCAACCCCAGTAAGAAACTTATCTTTTTTTCTTATCAGTGTCAACCATACCAATTAAGGAATACTATCTAAATACACAAGCTTAGGTTCCAGCTGAGCATTTTTACAGTCAAGGTATTTCCTAGGAGCAATGTGATGCAATTAAATAAAAAAGCAACAGTTAAAGATTATCAGCGTTGTGGCTAAGCCACTGCAGTATTGTCTTGGAAGAAACCACACACAACTTCCCTCAAATAAACAAGCCTCAAAGGAATGGCTACATCCTGTAAGCTATTATAAAATGTACAACCAAAGAAAAGCTACATTCACCAGAGGGCAACCCGGCACTTTCCAGCATGAAAAAGGTTCTGTTTTATAAATATTCATATATAGGCATGCCAGATACTGTCAGATTCTCCAAGCTCATAAACAGAACAGCAAAAGACATGGCAGCTAAGTTATTTCCAAGTGAAACAAATTGAGCTCCTCAGAATAAAAGGAGAGACCAATAGGAAATGCCTTTAAGGTTTTTAACAGCATAGCAGCGTTTAAAGCCTTTATTTTCTTTATTGTTGCAGATATCTGTAAGAACAGATGGTTTCAGAAAGATGTGTTTCCATTTAGGCTTCTGCTGTACTGTATTTGTGAGCGTGTATAGTCACAAGACATATGCCACCTGGCTTTGTGCTGTGATTCATTCAGCTGCAGAACTGTATTAGGTGAAAACCTTTTGCAACATTGAAGAAGTTGCTGGAATTTTGTAGGAAGAAAACTCTTGCAGTTTAAAGCACTCTACCCTCTTTCAGTAAGAATAACAATACCTGATAGTCTGTGCAGAAGAAAGAGTAAGGATGAAGAAAGACTAAATGGTTCTCGTAGCTCCAGGAGGTAGCGTGTTATTTGATTGTCATTGACAAAGACCAGGGAACTCATCTCACAATCCATATGATTAATGAGAAGAAAGGAGTTCATGAAATCTCATCCTGAAGTCTCATTTCCAACTGTATCTAATGCATGATCCATAAAAGTTACTTATTCCCTTCTGCAAAAATATATGGAGCTAGGTACGTTCACCTTCATATATACAGAAAAGCCTTAAGTGCATTTTAAAGACATGCTGTGTTTTCTCCTTTCAGGTCTAGTTTTTGAACAACGCTTTGTGGAACCTATTCTGTTAAAAGTCCTTCTGGAAAAGAGTGGAAGGAGAGAGAGAATTAAAGTTTTCTGGCACTAATCCACTCAGGGGCTGAATACACTTTTTCTGAGGGCTGAAACACAGACACCTACATGTGGTAGCTGCAAGATTTGTTCTGGATGGATATAACCATACTAGTGATAGAAAAAAGCAAAGGAGGGATGTGACCTGTCATTTGAGTCTCAAGGCAAGCTGCCAACAAGGCTCTTCTCTTTCCCCCTCAAAGTTCCTCCCTGTGAATCCTGTGATTGCAAACTATGGTTTTGAAAATACGTAATGTAGGAAAGAAGAAATTTCCACACACTAATGAGCCCACTTGAGATCTGTTTAAATTTGATGACACATTTAAGCTAACATGATAGTTCACCTCATGTACCTAGTGCCATGAGCTCTAAAATCAAAGAGTGCAAACTACTGGGGGAAAAAAGCAAGCTAGAAAGATGAAATGTAATTAAAAAAAAAAAAATCCTTTTCTTGTCCAAGGGTGCAGAGACATTGCCAGCATTCCATATGAAATAGTTAGAAATTAAAAAAAAAGCCTCCAAAACCAAAACACAAACCACCACTATTTCTTTTGTCCCTGGTTGATGTATTCTAGTTGATTTCCTCAGTCTTGCAAAAGATTTCTGCCTAATGACTCTGAAGCCTGATGAATCACTGCTTGAAAAGGGGAAGACTTACATATGTTCCTGATCACTGTTAAATGTACTTGACCAAGCTCTGAAGTGAAGAACGCTTTCACTTTGCAAATACTTGAAAATGCACTTCTTTAAAAGCATAGTTTACAGGAAAAGTGCCAACACTGTTTTGAGACTCAGCCAAGATATTTCTAGCTATTCTAAAGAAATATAAAAGCAGCATACAGACAATCCACATGGACTTTCAGAGACAAGCCATTTACAAGGTGATTTGCTTTGACCGATCAGACATATAGGCAGGTTTTGGGAGCCTTGTCATGGTTATTCAATGCAGGAGGTACAGGCCACACTCTGAACTCATCATGTGCAGTAAACAGAACAGTAACTGAAGTTCCATTACATATACAACTGTAGGTGTATATGTATTACAGTGTAACATGCTGCCTATATTGTAGTCAGAGCATAAGATTTAAGATCAGAACTTTGCACTCCTTTCCAGATACATTATAGAAGTCATATGTATGCAAGGCATTAAATAATACATTCCAAAAAGAACTATAGAGAGAATGAAAGAGTTGTGTGCTCATATAGGAATTCTTTAATTTTTCCCATTTTCCCTCTGCGAGCTGGGAAAAGCTCAAAGAAATGTTAATACAGAATATGAAATAAATCTACTGTTAAGGGGAATCTCTCTTTAAATGCAGGAAGACTTGAAAAAATAATCTTTTAGTCCTTGAACTGAAATTCTGAACTCTTTTCCAACTTTTTATTTGCTCTGACTTCCAGCACATACAGCTATTGCAAATATATATTAGACTAATGTCTTTAGTGGGAATCTCCACTTTAAAAACTGGGGAAAAAAACAACCCATATTTCACACAACACACTAAATGGAACACCTCTTGTTCACTCAGATACTACAGGTTCAGATTAGTAATGTAGGTGCAGATGATTGCTTTTATAACAGCAGCATCAGCTGGACTCAACACTACCCTCCTATGAGGAACGAGCTAGAGAGAATGACACATCTGGGATAATTCTAGGAATTTGGTGAGGGGAAAAAGTATACTATGAAAAAAGTTATACATGTCTCTGCTATATCTGTGCTGCTGCTGTACATTGTCACAGTTGGTGGCTGCCCAGGGATTTAATTTAGAGGAGATTCCTTTGACAGAGAAAAGCAACAAACCAGGGAATCTCTTACCCTTTCCCTGCAATCTCTGCTAGTTCAGGGAAGAGAGACAGTGTACAGTTTTCAGAGTTACACAATCCAAGCTGCCATTTTCCTAATAGGTAAAGAGTGAAGATACTCAAAGACTTGTGACCATACAGAGAGAGTATTTGCCATTACTCATTTAGTAATTTCCACGATGCTGGTCACTGCCTTGACATAGCATGGCACTACAAAAGTCAAAGGGCTTTTCTGTCCTTTACTTGTCTGTTCCCCTCATCCCAAATCACCACTTGGATGGTGTTAAATTTACAATGCCTAACTCACACAAGCTGAAATTGTATCATAGTATAGTTTCTTCTTGTAGGATTATTTTTAAAGACAGCAGATTCTGTGCCCCACCTCCTGCTTATGTCAAGGGCACAGCACTTTCAGGTCCATCCAGTTGTGTATTGTACTGAATACTAGGTCCTAACACCCCTGGAAAATGTTCTCTTCTGTCACAAGGAACAGTATTCCAATTCGGAATGTGTTTATGTTTTTAGGCTGCATTCTCTCACCCAGACATATGCAGATTCACCTATCATGCATATTTCCAGAAAGAAGTTTAAAGTTACTAACTGTATTTAATAAGGAGGACATTTAAAGCCACCATTCTTTAATTATTAATAATGGGTAATAACTTGGCCACAGGATTTCAGATATTGGATAAAACTACCAGCCTCATAATATCTATTTTTTTTTACTGCATCATTAAACAAGCAAGAAGAATTAGAATGAGTTGTGCAATGGAAATTAATGAATGATAGCATAGATGTTTTCATCCCTACACTGCCTAAGGATAACACTGAACCAGGAGCACTGTATGGCCACATATAGAATGAAAATGCTAAGACATACCAGTTTTGGAATAAAACAAAGCCCCTCTTTAACAACTCCTGTGACAACTTCACAACTATTAAAAGAAACAATATCACCTCAACTATCATTTTAATGCCCTGGTTTTATTTCTGAGTTTAAACCAAACCATGCACTAGCATTTGGATTTAGATTCACAACCTGTAGAAGAAAGAATATTTTAAACTTCTCAAAGTTTCACCAGAAAATTAATGCTTCCATCCTGCTGTTATGCTAAAATTATGGAAAAGAAATCCAGCACTGTAGGTTTAATATTGCTGAGGAAAGAGTAGTTTTCTCACTGCCAGAACTACATGCAGAACTATGATAAGCCTGCTCTAAGAAATGCCTACTTTCAAGTAAAAATGCATAGTAAATCATTTTACCAGGAAAAAGGAATTTGTGCTGGACTTGAGATCATCAAAGTGTCAAAAAGAAGAAGAAAAGTATAAAGAAAGACATTGGAAAGTTCTTCCAAATAGTAAAAATACATACAGACATGCAGTACAGTCCACCTCAGTCGATACTCTTGTTTTTGTTAGCAGAAGACTGGATGGAACTTTGTTAGTGCAATAAAGACAAAACTCTGCCCCCATCACAACATTTCAGCAAGTACAACTCAACTTATCAAAAATGTTACCCTTATGCTAAAGCATTCCTTTGAAGTTGTCACTTTTGATTGGGAAGAGATTCAGCACTTGGGCACAGAGAAAAATTATTTCTATGCAGTCATCAGCACACTTGGTTTTCTCCAGCATCTTAGATAGACCAAACCAATCAAGTTAATGAATGAGTCTGATTAATAATGACTAATACTGAATCAATGTGAGAGTTGCAGAAGTTGCTGCATTATAGTATTAATACTGGCCTGTCATAGAGTTAATTTGTGGTTTGTAAATCATTGTGTTTGTGTACAGTTAAACAACAAGAATATAACTCTCCAAACCTGATTAGCCTATCCTGTTTTCCTTTTAAAGATCTAATGTCTAGTGGTATGAAACTCTGTCTGGAGGAGTAGTTATGTCACTTATCTTTTTCTTTAACTGTAATATGGATGCACTTAAGCAGTCTTGTAACTGCTGTCCCTTCTGATCACAAAATGGCATATGGTCTATGAGCCAATTAGTTTTGCCAAGTTTGCAAATTACCAGAGGGATCATATTTGTAGTCTTCATAAACTGACTGATTCATACATTGTTTGGATGGTTGAGAGGCTAGACATTATTTAGACTTCAGAAGCCTCCCCTATTCATTAGCAGTTAATGGGCTGGGAGCAAAGGAAACAGCTAACATTGATTTCATAAAGTCATCTTTAATGAGAAGCTCTGGTAGTGGACTGAGATGAGCCAAGTAAGCGAGAAGGAAAATAAACTCTCTGAGAAAAACATAACTCTTGTGAATATGAGAATAAATAAGCTTTCCCATAGCTAGCAAAAGTCGTATGATAAATTACAGGCTAAGAAGTTATCCTGGCCCTGCATTTTCAAATCCTCCTCTTATTTGATTTCTGTCTTTCATTGATTTATTCTAATATCTGAAATTTGTATGCAACAACTTCTGGTAGAGGTCACTCCTTCTTATTCCCCAAACCATGGAACTTCCTCTCAAAGTAAGCATATTTCAGGCCTGACCTAATATTGGCCTTTTTCTGGAGTCTCCTTAGGGCACAAACCACATTTTCTTGCAATGACATATACTACTTTGGCATTCAGTGGCAATAATGACAACAAATGCAGCTCCTGGAGCCTTGTAATTGTAGTCCATAGCTACATACTGTACTTGTGACAGTGAAAGCTAACTAGCTTCTTGAGTTATGGGAAGGTGTTCAGTTGATTTACTCATGTCTTGTGGTCTCATAGTGAGCAGAGAATGTGCCTCCCCCTTAGACAAAATTTAGGTGCCTCTGTTCCAAGTAGTTGTTAAAGCCATTTCAGCATTATAGTAAGACTGTGTAATTAAATCTGTGTTTTAATAATATTTACTCTGTATTATTGTCCAAAACCATATAGATGTTGATGATAGGTTACGATTTTATCAAATTAATGAGGGTATATATATATATATAATATCACCTCCCTGTAAGCTTATTACATTTAGAATGACAGAAATGCAAATAAAGGAAAACAACTGTTTCTTGCATGGAGATCCAATGTGAACAACAAAAAAGTATACTTAATATGAAGAATAGGCTGAATGTTAAGATAAAATTTGCACACAAATGAGTATCACTATTCCTACATTCATTCACCCTTTCATCTGAATCTTTTATTACAGTACTTTCTATTTGTCTTATAAGGAGCTGAATGTGCTCTGACAGGTTGGGGTTTTTTTGCTATTGTCTTTGCCTGAATTTTGATGGCCTTTGCTAGCAGAATGAACAGAATGACAATTCTACTATATTTATACTACCAGGAAACTACAGAATAGATCAGTGGATCACATATCTCAGACAATAGTGAGGACATAATTTGGAAGTCAGTATGAGTTTTTCTCCTTTTTGCTAGGAAATTTCAATTGAAAATTAAAATAATGAAAATATTTAAGACAAAGCTAATTAATGATCCAGATGCTCACTGAAATCTAGGCGCATGAGCTAATCCTTTAACAATGATTATTGATAAGGTAATTTCTTTGCAGACACAGTTGCTTCCTCTTGTCTGATAGCAGTGCTTAACCTGCTTGGCACATTAAATGCAAACCTGAAAATAACAATGCAGTTATCAACAGAAAACATACTAACAAAAGAATAAATATATCCAACTGTATAGAGGTCCAAAATTAGTTGGTTGTTGTTGCTAGAAGAAATAAAAGATAAAGAATGTGAACATAATCAAAGTGTGA
This sequence comes from Bucco capensis, assembly GCA_013396975.1. NCBI lineage: Eukaryota > Metazoa > Chordata > Aves > Piciformes > Bucconidae > Bucco > Bucco capensis. Next base: position 67,070 of record VWZO01013393.1, read on the forward strand.
AAATATCATGTAAAAAGCCATTCCTAAGTGGTTTGTCTTATTCCTAGAAATAAGAAAATGAAGTGATATAAACATAAGTCTAGCCAAGTACAGCTTTAGAATTGAGTTAGTTTATGCATGCACTGTGAGAAAATAAGGTTATGAGCAGATCTGTAATACACAAAAGACAAGCAGTTTTCAAAGTTAAAAAGCAGCCTTGAGTAAACTTTCTTACAATTGATTAAATTAATTTTATTTGTAAAATGAATAAATGTAAATTTGAATCAACCAATTGAAGGATATTGATGGATTACACTGTCTAGTTTTTTTATCTAAAATAAAACATTTGAGAAATGAAATTGAATTTCTAACTGTTGAAAGTCTGTACAATTATTGGATTATTCTGATTGTACTTTTCAAAGTCTTTGAAAATGTGTTACTATTTGTGGCCACTGTCTCTTAACATAAAGTCAAAAAAGTAAGGTCTCCTAAACAATTTGGAAGATCTGTATTTAAACTTATAGTTTAGTGGAAGAAATTCAGTAATGGTTTTTAATATGCAAAATCTTCTGTCAAAATTAAATTATTCAATAGTGTCTTTAAAAATCTAATTTCTTCTTTGAGCACCTTCTGTATTATATACACACATTAAAAACTACTCAATATTTAGATAATGGATATAAAATGAACATTTCATTATGTTGTTCCTTTTCCTAGAACCTATACACATAATTCAGAACATGTTTTCTATTCTCATCATAACTTTGGCTAGCAGAATTGTTAAGTTTCACCTATTTCAGGACACAGATACTATGTTTCTAGAAGCACTACAGACACAGATAGATTTGACAGATAAAAACCTTAAACATTGCTCTTGCCAAAAGGCAGAACATACATTCCTTCTTGTTCCATCCTGGAAAAGGCTATATGCTATTGTCACTATGGTGCTTTTATTAACATTCTAGGGAAGACAACAAAATGTTTCATTTTCTGTAGTCACAATTTTATATAATTCTGTTTTCAATAGGATTACAAAAAAATCTATGGTACTAAACACACTCCTTTCTCTAGGTCATATAAATGATTGACTATATAGCCCTGCTACAGTTTGATCAAAATGTAAAGGTTCTCATTGTTAGTAGCTATAAGCAAGCTGTAGATGCAATGTACTGTTTCTAAGTGATTACTGATTAAAAGAAGAAAGAGTCTAATCCAAACTGGAACTCTCCAGCCATGAAAATATAGCAATTATTAAAAATAAACTTAAAATCTGGCACACAGCTTCTTTGGTGGGAGGGTCCCTATATAATGTGATTATTCACTTTTTGAGAAGTCCTCTTTCCAGAAAAAATTCTCAGAAAACATCCTCCCACTCCCACCTTCCCTTCCCTCTCACCCTGAGGGATATCAGCTATATTCTGTCTGCTTCTGCCTTCTTGAACTGAATCAGATTTTCAAGTAAAATGGTGAAATTGAAAATTCGTATTAATGAAAAAAAGCATTAGTAGTAAAACTGCAATGGTGAAAGAATTAAAACTAAATATTTCTTGAGGAATCCTGATAAGAAATTAAAGCATAATTATTTGTTTGATTTCAAATCAGACATTAGTAATGTTTAATGAATAACACCCTTTTTTTAAGTCATGTGCATACAACTACAATGGTGGTTATGTGTAATATTTCTCCAAACTGTCTTGTTTCTCAGTAGACAAAAACCCCTAATTTCAGAGATAAACAAGCTATTCCAAATCATTTTCATGGGACATATCTACCAGTCTTTTCCAGAAGGAAGAAACTTTTCTATTATCTGTGCCTGTTTAATGATCCTGCTTCATAGCATAAGCTATAAGAATTAAGAAAATGACTTATTAATTGAGGAAAGAAAAAGATTATATTAAAACAAAAGCAATAAAGTGTTCAGATTTTCATGGATGTGGTCTGTAAAAAACTCCATAGACATAGGTACCTGGAAGTATCCACATTGTTTAATCAAGTCTTTGCTATGACATGTGGTCTTGAAGAGGACTGAGAGCTTTTTGCAATATTTAAAGTACTTGCTGTACCAACACAATACTCATAGCTGGAGAGAATTCAGGACACTTATCTGCTTTTCCAGGTGTCACACCTTCAGCTTGCATGAACTGCTATAATGATAGGAATATCAGTGCTGACTTCTACTTAAGCATTTACACCTTCCAGAGGCCTAAGAAACATATACCCTCTGCAATCCTGAGGAAATAGTTATGTACATCTGAAAGGCAGACTGACTGATTTAGTTCAGAGACAGGACACAATTACATTTTCTCCCAAAATGTCTGTGTGTCATCTCTTGCATCCCTGCTGGAGACCTAGGGGTGCTGATTGACAGCCAGATGAACAGGAGCCAGCAGTGTGCCCAGGTGGCCAAGAAGGCCAATGGCATCCTGGCCTGGATCAGAAACGGTGTTGTCAGCAGGAGCAGGGAGGTGATCATGCCCCTTTACTCAGCTCTGGTGAGGCCTCACCTTGAGTACTGTGTCCAGTTTTGGGCCCCTCACTACAAGAGGGACATTGAGGTGCTGGAGAGAGTACAGAGGCGGGCTACCAAGCTGGTAAAGGGCTTAGAGCATAAGCCTTATGAGGAAAGACTGAGGGATCTGGGCCTGTTTAGCCTGGAAAAGAGGAGACTGAGGGGAGACCTCATTGCTCTCTATAACTACCTGAGGGGAGGTTGTAGGGAGGTATGAATTGGTCTGTTCTCCCTGGTAGAGAGTGACAGGACAAGGGGAAATGGATTGAAACTGCACCACGGGAGGTTCAGGTTGGATATTAGAAGGAATTTCTTTACTGCAAGGGTTGTGAGCCATTGGAACAGGCTGCCCAGGGAGGGGCTTGAGTCACCATCCCTGGAGGGGTTTAAGAGACGGCTGGATGTTGTGTTGGGGAGCATCATTTAGTGGGGTGATAGGGCTAGGAAAAAGGCTGGACTTGATGATCTTCAAGGTCTCTTCCAGCTGTAGCTGTTCTGTGATTCTGTGACCTAGTCTTTGAATATTGCCCTGAGCCCCAAAACTGCAGCGGCAAGGAGAGAAAAAAAAATCAAAGTGGAGATTTGGGTCACGGTGCCTAATATCACTGAGGCACAAACACAAAGTGAATCTAGATCAGGCCTCAGAACATGAGCTTGTTTATGCTGAATAAGTGAGAACACACAGCAGAGTGCTTACACTAGCCATATGCCTTTAGAGTGGTGTTATGCCAGCAACTGGAAAACAGACAATACCTGATTTGATATAAAGTTCAAGTCATATTTAATCTGACATGAAGTTTGCCTTCACAAAGCTACCTATCAAAATGTTTAGAGCAAATCTGAACTGCTTTAATGAGTTTGTGTCTGTTCAGCATTCTGAATCACATAGCCATGGCACTGCTTATCAAACAGCAAGCATTTTCAAATTGGATTTATTATTTTGTCAAATCACAGTCCTATTCCTTGCATCAAGAGGATAAAAAGCAAACAATGCAACATCTTAAGACACTGCTACCACTTATAATAATTTACATCTCTAAGTCGTGCAGCAAAATTCATGCAGGGAATCTTCTATTAAAAATGAGCAAGCAGAAAAACCACAACCACAACCATCTTTCATTAAATAAGCACTTGAAGATATGAAATCTTTCAACTTAATAATAATCATTAATATTACTGTTCAGGGACTGCTATTTAGACTTTCTTCTTGCTCCCTCACCTCATTTTTTGGTGTTCTAATGGTCACAGTGGATATGAAGACCTGAACTGCTTATCACCTCATAGAAAACTCTTACCAAAAGCATTTGCCTTTTGGTCTAATAGTGCAATACTGTGATAACCATAATTCTTTCACTGTGACCATCCAGATCAGAATTTTTTTCTTTTTATCTTTGTGCTTGAAGGATCTGTCCTTAGGAAAGAGGCTTCCAGCTATCACGTGGCAGTCAATGTGTCTATTACACTTTCCACAGACACTAGACTTAGCACACAGCAATATCATTTTGCACACAGCCATAATGCCAACATACAAAATTTGAGTCGAAGTTTGGCATACAAAACAAAACATAAATCCATCTGCTAAGCAAAAGAAACTTCAGGATGACAAGAATGAGTTTCAACAGGAAAATATTTTTAGCACATTAAAATGGTGACTATTAACCATCACATTTATGATAGCAGATAGTACAAGTACAAAATAATAACATAAAGGACCCCTAACTGTGGTGAAATAAATATTTCTGACACGTTATGTAGGGTAAGAATAGAAATATGAATCTCTTTAGCAAACACACTTGGAGGTCTCTTTAGCAGAGCTCTGCTGATCTATAACAGATTGGGATCTGACACTCATTTTGTTCTGTCACATAATCAGGAATACTGGACCTAATTGTCACCAACTATTTGCATGTTATAGACATTTGAATAATGGGGAATAAATACATTTATGATCTATGACAAATAAAAAAAGAAGTGAGCAAAGTTTTTAACAGGAATGTAATGTACATTGGGGAAGTCATAGAAGACAAAGATCTGACACAGGTGTAAGGTCTGTGAGGTCTGGGAAACATATGTCAAAAATACAATAGATAACATGGCTTTCTGTTTAACTCTAAATTTACCTCTAAATGGTATTTTTTGATCTAGCATGCACTTCTGTGAGGGAAAAACATCTGGATGTGAGTTGGATTCAAGATTGCAGCTATTTAGAACTAAATATATAATTTACAAGACATATAATGCACATGTCCAGGATCTGGCACAGCTTGATATATTTTAGCTATATAGTTTAAAAGAGATTTCATACTGAAACAACATAACAATGCATCCAAAAGTAATATATGAATCTCTTCATACTGAAATGATCATTTTATAACACAGTTTTCCTTAACATGTACATCTTATCTACAATGATATATTTCATTTTAATCTGCACAATATTTTTCTTCGTTTGCTTATTCACTGTCTAGGTTTAAAAATCCTATAAACATTTTTGTATGAGATATTTGAGGAATGATTGATATATCCATGAGTTTTGTATTCAGTTTCTGTTAGTAAAAATAAAAACCAACACAAAACACTTGTAACTCTCCAGAAAAATCTCATAAGCTATGATATATTTGTGTAACTGAAATACATACAAATATTTCCATTTTAATTCTGAATGATGAAATAATTCTCCTAGGAAAATTTCTCTTGAATTTCACTTTGAGAAACAACACATTTCAAACAGTATGTACTAAACTTGTATATACACTCCAGCATTATGGTCAAAGAACAGTGACAGGCTGTCAGATTAAGATGCCACAGTAATGGTTAGATTTCAGTAATTCTTCCCCAGGCAGGTGCAAACTGCAAATGCTGTGCACTCAGACAGTGAGTCACACTTCCTCCAAGAGTAAGGTAATTTACTCCTCTGAGGTCAGCAAAAACAAGGTTCAAAGCTAATTCTGTCTATCACTGCTGGATAAAAAAATACTTTCAAGCAGCAGCTGACAGAGTCTGGCTTTAGAGCTCCTACTGACTAAGGGCTGTTTTCAGGGAGATAAGGGATCATCACCATCCTACTGTTGAGGCTGAATATTGCTTTACTAACAGTGTAATGGTATAGACCCATTCTCTAGGTATTAACCTAGACTGTAACAGTGTATGTGTTGGGACAATTTCATGCTATGTGATGGTACTGAGAAGGCTTTATTAAACCATTTCCACAGTGATATCCTCAGTGTATTTTTTTGTGTCTAATCACATCAATGTAAAAAAAAAAAAAAGAAAAAGAAAAATCTCTTTCATATAAATGACTTCTAAGTCCAAAGCAAATGTGCAGATATTTTATCATATAAAATGCATCTACACTACCATGTAAAAATCCGACAGAGACCCATGAATATCAGAATAAAGATTAACTTCAGTCAGAAACACTCCACATAATTACACAGGCCACTGAAGAAATGCTTAAAAGTGGGAGTCCTGCTCATGCTACAGTGATCTGTGCACATGACTTATAGGCAAGTTTTCATCTTGTCTAGGTCAGCAGAATTTTGGTTTGTTTACATGAGCAAGAATGACTTGAAACAGCTGAGGACCAATGCCTGAAAAATAAACTAAGCTCTCCTCCTTGCCTAGGGTACAAAGGTTTTCTTCTGCATCTTGCATGGTTTTGAAGATTTAAATAAGAAAATGAGTAAATATGTTATATTCATAACAATGATACTATTAACATTTTCTATTTCCCCTTTTCATAGTAGTTATGAACTAGCATAATGTTATTCATGACTCTGGCATCTTTCCTGATTTACTGCTGCATAAGCAAAAAACCAGTTGCACCTTGAAGAAAACTGCTCAAATTGTCCCTCTCTTTGGCACTTTATTACACAATAAAGACCACTGCAAAATTCATGGCTCATTCCTACAGTTTGATACAAGGCTTGAAGTACAACTAAGGTAATAAGAGTATGTGAAGAGGCATCTTGAACATTTCTTTATATTTCTTCAGTTCTAAGACACTGGTGCTGGTCTAGTTCATGAGTAGAAGATGGAGTAGTTTTTCACTTTGAAATGCTGGTCAGTAAATCAAGAAATAGTACAAAATGATAAAGAAGCTCAAGAAAAATCCAGTTCCCTCATTCTTGCACTAGATGAACAGAACACCTATGGTCTTCAAAGTTACAAGAGTTTTGTGGCCCCAGGCCACAAATGAGACCTTTTCATAGATGTCCTAGAGTCAAAAGGCATTACCTATGCATAAAAACCAGCATATATTAGGACTGAAAAAAACATATTGGTGGAGATAAATTTCAGTATTTTTTGTCCCTGCCCCTGCTGTTTTCCCCTGCCCTCCTATTCTCCCCATTTATTAATTAAAAATGTATTCTCTTAGTTAATATATGGTGACAGTTAGGAGAAGAACAAGACTCTTCACAAACAGATTGACACTTAAACTGAAATGCACATACTTGATCAGAGGAAAGTGTTTCCATAAGTGGCATGAAAGGGATGAAAAACTGCTTAGCTATTTCTCAGAATTAAATACCTGCTCTGATGAATGGGGAATAATGAGACAGTTGACAAGACTGAATGAAATACATTTCCATTTCCTAACTCAGAACAGGTTATCTTTTTCATCATAAAACACTTGTGACATCAAATGTTCAGTGATGATAGGACTGTCATCTCACAAACAGAAGTCCTGAAAACCTGCTGAGACATCTTGGAACAGTGTAACAGCAATAATGGATAAAAACAAGTGGCCAAAATCTGTCTACAATCAATAATTTAAATTGATGCTGCATTTTTAACAATTACAGCAAGAACAGGCTTTTTCAAATTAAAATGTAAGCCTCAACACTTAGATATATACAGGCTCTGAACTGTACTTTCAGCAACGACATTGCTTGTGAATACTTCCAAAACATGAAATGTCCACACATGAAGAGAGGAGAGAGAAAACATGTTTGAATTCTTGCATTCCTGATCCTTGACCAAAAAAACTAGGAAATCTGACAATTTCCCATTCGACAAACTAATACAGCATGAAGAAACTGCATCAAAAAAGCAAGACTCATCCCTAGTTTAGCAAAAAAAGTAGGCAACTGTATGGCCACAGAGGTGCTACTCTGGCATATACATAATAGGTATTTAGGAAGAAAACATTCTGTTATTCTTATCTATTTTTACAGATGTGTGGTAAAGTAGCAAAATCAGGTAAAAATGAAAACTTGCTTTATGAACTTCCATGAAAAAGCACCATATCCAGTAATGACAATTTTGCAAAAGTACAGTGCAGAACAGACTAAAACTGAGAGCATTTAAATGCTTAATTAGTCAAATGCAAGAACAATGAGCCATGCTGAAAGCCAGGAGAAGAACATTTGTCTTGGAAGCTGAAACCAAACAGCTGATCAAAATCCTCTTAATTATAATTCATTCAGAAAAGATAAAACCAGTGGTACAGATACAACTAACTTGTCATCTGTCTTCTGTAGGTTGAAAACATACTTGTGTACAATTAGCTAATTCTCAGATGAGCCCTCAATACAGAAAGGACATGGATCTGATGGAGCAGGTCCAGAGGAAGGCCACGAGAATGATCAGGGGCTGGAACATCTCTCCTACGAGGACAGGCTGAGNTTCTATTAATAAAGTAAATGCTTTACTTTGAGTGTGTGATGATAGTGACTGTAAGTGAATTGCACCTAGATCAGCTATGGGAACAGTCTGTGGTGGCTATATAGGGCCCAGCAGGTAGGACAGTAAAAAGGGGGCTCACTCCTGGCAGTGGCAGGACTCACCAAGGATTATTTCCAGGGACAGAGGTGGGTTGCTCAAGACCCTGCTTTCTGTGCTGAGTGAGGATGCAAGTCCATGGTGGACAAGAGTCAGAGAGAAGATGCACCCTTAGTTTCTCATTCTGCAGACAGTGGGCAGAGAAGCCCCACTGGCACAGGGGGACAAGCCATGTCTCCCTCTGCAAGCTGCTGGATTTGCTCTACTTCCTTGGGGTGGGCTGAGGGTTGGAATTACTGCACACAGGAGAAACTGCTGGAAACATAACCACACATGCCACATTGTGTCACATGCACTATCGGGTCAGAGAAAACAACTATGGCATGTAACAGCAGCAATAATGTGTAGTAGCAGTAACTTAAATATTTAACTCATTAAAGAGAGTAGTAAGAATCTTTTCAGTTCATTCTCTTCAAGTAAAGTGTTTGCTGCTGAACAGTGAAAAGTTTCATTCTATTTGTACCTCTACCATCTGCAGTCAGGATGGATATGGCTTATGGCATCCACCTCTGCTACTCTCTGCACTGAATCCTCAAGTGGACATTTTTGTTAGAGCTAGGGAAGGACAGAGTCTTTGATATTTATAATGCAAATTCCACCAAGCCACTAACACCACTTCTCATAGAATCCTAGAATGGTTTGGGTTGGAAGGGACCTCTGGAGCTCATCTAGTCCAACCCCCCTGCAGTGGGCAGGGACATCCCCAACTAGAGCAGCTTGCCCAGAGCCCTGGCAAGCCTCACCTTGAATGCCTCCAGGGATGGCAACTCAACCACCTCCCTGGGCAACCTGCTCCAGTGTTCCACCACCCTTGTGGTGAAAAACTTCTAATATCCAGTTTAAATCTACTCTTCTCCAATTTAAAACCATTACCCCTTGTCCTTTCACTCCAGGCCTTTGCAAACAGGCCCTCTGCAGCCTTCTTGGAAGTTCCCTTTAGGTACTGGAAAGTCACTAGTAGGTTCCCCTGAAGTCTTCTCTTCTCCAGGCTGAACAATCCCAGCTCCCTCAGCCTGTCCTCGTAGGAGAGATGTTCCAGCCCCCTGATCATTCTCGTGGCCCTCCTCTGGACCTGCTCCATCAGCTCCATGTCCTTTTTTTCTTCCAGCATCTACCAGGTCCTTTCTCTCTTATGTCTCTCCCAGTCTAGTATTGCATTTTCTTGCCTTCCATATAGCTTTATAACAGAACATCTCATTCTTTCCTAAACTCAGAGCAATGAGCCTTTGATTAAAATCCTTTCCCAAAAGGCCTCCTCAAAGATTTTTGAAAGATAAACAAATATCCAGCTGCTAAACAGTAACTCACTTCTACTATTCAAACATACAACCTCAAGGAGCTGGCAGATACTGCTTTTGGAAAAGATGAAAACCTTTCATTTTGGTGAAATCTTGCTAACTCTGCATTGGGAGGAAGTTCCCATTGCTATTCACAGTTCTTACTTCTCTGACATTTATCTTAGTTTCTTACAATGCATCATTCTGATAAAATAAAAAGTTGGCAGGATATAAGAATTCACCAAGATGAAAAGGCTTTTTTGAACAGAGAATGAAAGATGCTCTAAGATTTTTTAAACACTTTTTTCCCTCTCCACTGAATAATACTATGATTTTTTAATCAGTTCTGCACAGTTGAAATTCACTATGGAGTTCTAAAGAATATATTCTTATGGCTTAATTAAGTTGAACACACTAAGTAGGATGTCCACTGTGCTTAAATTGGCCTTAGCTTGACAATAAATAAGTCTGTACTTACAGACTATACATCATGTGCCACAAATACTGTGACCATAATATTGGTGCATATTAGCAAAGTGACATACACATAAAAAAGGGCCTTACAGAAACTTAAGATTAATGTATTTGAGATCTCACTATACTCTTTCTATATTTTGAACTTCATATTAACCAAATAATATGCAGCTAGGTCAATGTTAAATCACTTCAACAAGCATATACATATATTTAAATGATCTCATTTTATGTTATAAAAATTAGAATGTGAAGGGAGGTTTGGACCTTTTTTCCAGTTAGAGTAGAACACTTGGGCTTGGCTTCTCATGCATTACTGCTGTCAATATTGGTATTATTAACCTCCTCCAACTCTTCCCATTACACAGCTTATTTTCAAAACTTCCTTTGTTTCTACATTATATAAAAAAAAATTGTGTTCTTTAAAAGTGTTCATTTCAATCATTTTTACTTGATTTAAAAATAAGTATTGAAACAAAAAGAAGCATAAACAGTTCCTGCAAACAAGAAAATACATCTTGTTGCCCAGGTATTTTTTTCACAGATGTGCAGCCTTTCCCCTGTCCCAAATTGTTTCAAAGGGTGCTTAATGGACCTATGATTATGAGTAACAATTTGACTAGAAAATCTGGTGTGTCAGCATAGAAATATTTCAAATTGTTTGAAATTACAAAAATGAACTGATGATCTTCTTGATTCTGATACTTAACACAAAATAAGATAGTCATAGCTACAGGTGAAAAAGAATAATAGGAAAAAAGCAGTTTTCACAAAATTGACAACTTTGACAACTATTTCAATTTTCTTGTTGATATAACACAGCAAACCTTTCCTGTTCAGACAATCCATGGAGCTGGTTATACCTGTTCTCCCACTACATGTATTCTTCCACTGAACTACAGCTCTCACCATACAATGCAGGTCCTTGAATGTTACAGTACAGGAGAGAGATTAAATGACTGTAGCCTAACTGTAGCTAGTCTTAAGCTAACTCTGGGCAAACATTCCTGATTTTGGTTAAGGTAGGGGCAAAGAATCATAGAATCATCATAGAATGGCCAGGTTGGAAGGGACCCTAAAGATCATCTAGTTCCAACCTCCCCACACTGAGCAGGGATGCCAATCACTAGACCAGGTCACCCAGGGCCACATCCAGCCTGGCCTTGAACACTGCCAGGGATGGGGCAGCCACAACCTCTCTGGGCAACCTGTTCCAGTGCCTAACCACTCTCCAGGTAAAGAACTTCCTCATAATCTCCAATCTAAATTTCCCCTCCTTCAGCTTATAACCATTCCCCCTTGTCCTATCACAGTCTGACCGCTAAGCTTGAATTGCTTCTCAAACTATTAGTGAGTGACAAGCTAGTGTCACCACATATTCATGAAGTCATTAATCTAAGATCTAAAAAGACATTCATAAATAAGAATTGGTATAGTTTGCATTGAAGAACTTAAATTTGTTGGGTTTTTTGAGGACAGAGAAGGCAATCAGCTGGTATTTATCTGCCCTTCTTACACTGTTTGGGCTTTCAGTTGTAACTTGAGACTATGGTGATTTCTATGCTTTCTGGTCTAGCACAAAGTAACCTCATTGACAAGTGATATCACTGGAGGATCATGTTTGGAGAGAAAGGGCATCCTTTATAGGGCTTAAATGAAATCAGAACTTCTGAATTTGAAAACAGACTATGCTTTATTAATATTCTTTTGGCTTTCCCCCCCTATTTTTCATGGCTCATAATGGTAAGAAACTCTTACCGCAGCAACCATTTATCAGAATGAAAGGAAGTATGTCAAGATACTCTTTGGAGCTTGTCAGTAATGTCCTTAATTAGCTATAGTAATCACTGTTGAACAAAATGAGCTTCTTCTTTACTAGTTTCAGAGTAAGAGACTTCTCATTTCCAATATACCATTTTAAAATCAGTCTAGTGATGAACTATTTGCACAGAATTTCAAAGCTTAAAAGAAAAGGAACAAATCTACCACATAAGACTTGAGAAGTCACATAATGCAGTCATTTTAAATAACGTAGCTCTTATGTAGTTTCTACTCAGCAAGTACCTTGTTTCAGGTGTCCTTTATTCATACTTCAAATTTTATAGGCTTCATTTACTAATGTGAGAATTCCTGATGAGATTCAGCAAAGGAAATGGGAAGGTGGCAGGCAATAAAGCATTTCAGCTCTGGCTGCTGGTAGACACTTAGTGAAACATTACTGAGTGATCAGGTTTATATAACAGATACATTGTACCATTTTATGTCATTCACATTATTCTGGCATCAAGATTAGATAGGGAAATGGATTCTGTACTCTATTGCTGGGCATATGAACAAACAATGGAAATGCCAAAATGACAAATGTCCTCCAATTCATTTTACAGCCTTTAATTTGCAGGAAACTGCAGAATCCCACATTGGAAATTCCTGCAGGATTAGCCTAAGGAGGACTGAACAGGATGATTCAGATCCTTCTGATTATTTTTAATGACATATCAGAGCTTCCATGCCAAAAAGACTAGAAATATGAAGCTAGGAGAAACCATTTGTGTATCTCTGTGTCTCGCTTTTACGTGCAACACCTTTTAGCTGAATGGGTTAACATTATATTATTCTACTTAAAATATATTCAAAACCAAGAGAGGGGTGAGCTCTCATCCAACAAAGCCAAAAGAAAAGGAACAATGCAAGCTTGCTTACCTAGGCTACAGAAGAGCCAGAGTTTCCCTCTGTTTTGACTTGCAAAAGAAGCTTTATTTTTCTTTGCATCTTTAGTGTGGAATATAAAAGACAATTGTATCAATGGCAAAATTCCTAAAGTATTCATTAAGGCCAGTTTTTATTTCTGTGTGGTTTTGTACTTACATCATGCTTCAGTCCTGTCTCATTGAAGATTATAGTTTTAATTCACAAAGTTTCTCATTAAGTTTAAAAATGTGAGACTCTAGCTCTTTGCAGGCATTTCAGTATTTTTTCAGTGTTACTTAATTACTTTGTTATGGGTTTAAAACCAAATGTGTTAAGCATTTGTGATAGAGCAAATAAGAATTTGTGACAAAAAACCCAGAGATAAGCAATTTACTCTGGAAAAAAGTATTACTGTTCTCCAGGTAAGATGTTCCTGGTGTAATTCTTATATATATGTAAGTTCCTTCAAATGAGTTACTCTCACAGGAATGAATAGGATTGCCTCTGTGGGCAGGTGCTCATCTTTTGGAGTATGGATGGCAAAACCAAAGTCCAAACAAGGAATGTTAATCAGATTCAAATACAACAGGGGTTATTGAAAGCAATTCTTAATTCTGAATTTCTTGGGAGAAAGGCCAGGCTGTAATTAGATTTTCTGGACATAATTTCCACAGGGATTTTCATAACAGCAATACAAAAAGCTAATGCAGGTTTCCATACTAAAATTTTATTTGGCTTATTTGTTTAATATTATTCAAACTGACTGTGTTTAAAATTTGCACTATCCAAATTCTCTAGAGCAAGAACTACAACACTAGCTTTCACCCAGATGAAAAGTCAGTTTGCAATCCTTTTTCCATCCTAAGCAAATTTAACCCTCAAAGTGCAAAATTTAAAAGAATATCATGCATTAATTCCACCTATACTCCTTTGCTGTAAAAAGACATGTGCTTGCTTTCTCATTTTGTAGTATCATGTGAAACAGTCCTAATTACAATAAACAATGACTTATGAGGATACAAACAGAGGTTTTTTCATGCTTGTACTTGTATTTTTCTCCTTTTTAACTATGATTTCACATCAGAGCAGTGCTCTTGCCTTGTAATTTTTGTGGCTTTGTAAATCTCGATGTATAAGAGGGTATAATATTTCAATGAAAGTTTACCTTCTTTTGGGCTCTAATTCTTCATGGAGCTGTCTATTATTCATGAAAATGAGCAATTCATTGAGCATACTAATGTATGCTCAAAAAAATTAAGTATGATCATAGAATNATTCAGGAAAATGTGCAATTCATTGAGCATACTAATGCTCAAAAAAATTAAGTATGATCATAGAATCATGGAATCATTTAGGTTAGAAAAGACCTTGAAGGTCTTTGAGTCCAATTGTTAGCTAACATTGCCAAGTCCACCAAGTAATGTTTTCTTTTTTCTCTGTTACTAGAATTAGTTTATGATAAAAATCTATTTCATTTCTGAATTATAATTAAAGGTAAGATCAGTTTATTAACATGTACCCTTTAGAAAGAGGCAACAAATGTGATTTGCAAAAGCATGGGTATCCACAGAATCACAGAATCATGAAGACTGGAAAAGACCCCCAGGATCATCAAGTCCAGCCTATGACCCTATACACCCAACATCTAAACCATGCCACTCAGTGCCACATCCAATCTTTTTTTAAACACCTCCAGGGATGGTGACTCCACCACCTCCCTGGGCAGCCTATTCCAGAGCCCAATCACCCTCTGCGTGAGGAAGTGCTTCCTGATGTCCAGTCTAACTCTCCCCTGCTGCAACTTCAAGCCATGAAGTTGGGATTTTATGTGAAATCATTCCAACACAGAAGTTTAGATCAGAATTTAACCTGATGGCTGCAGGAACTTTGTTCTGTTCTCTGGCATGGCAGCAATTCCCCATTTCTTTTTGCTGTGCAGCAGTGGGGCTTACCCTGATGTCACATCAGGCAGAGAGGAGAGGAATGCACAGTGCTGAAAGGCCACCACTCTGTCATTTCATAAGAGACTGCACCACAACCTCTACAGTGGCTGCAGATCATGGATGGAAACTCTGTCATATCTGCAGCACTGCACTGTAAAAGTTGAAGTGAATGCTGCTAAGTGATGGGCTGCCACGGGTAAAAGCCAACCACCATGCTGTTCCCTGTGACAAGAGTAATTAGACAACTAAATTACCACTTTTATCTTAGCAGTGCAATCATGACTGCAGAAGTGCAAGGAAGATACAAATGGATAAAAAGCTGTATAAAGAGATAAACCAGCCTACCTCATTTTAGGAGATTTTGTGTCCCCTATGTTTCTTTAGCACTATTATTCTGTGTTTTAATCATTTTAGGTTTTACACGTAAATGTTGTCAAAGCTAGATGGAAGATGATAAACCCAACAGTCATTTATTGAATTGTCTTTTCTCATCTGAAATCTAGTCTAAGGAAAAAAAAATATCCCATCTTCTTACTCTACAGCATATTCATTATCAGATCAACTCACACTACTAATTAAGTTAAATTCAACTGCTAAATAACTCCCAAAGAGCCAATTTATCTAAGGTAATACGAGCACATATTCATTTCTCCTTATACAGCCCCAGCTGTTATTAATTAAATTCTAGTCACTTCAAACTGCAAGTTTGAAATCAATGCCACTATGGAAACACTTTTACATTGAATTTAACAGTGAGCTTGGCTGCTGCTTTACTGATATTGATAGTACACTGAATGTAGGTAGACACCACTCTAGTTATTTCATTTTAGAGTTTGGGAGATAGTCAGAGGGATGTGTGGAATTTTCAAATTTGTTTCTTGAACGTAAAAAGCTTTGTCATAAATACACATGAAGTGCAGAACCAAGTCAGATGCATTATTCTCTAAAGAAAACGTCTCCTTTTGAAGGTGTAATACAGCTTTCCAAGTTCAGAGGAGGTCACAGCAGCAGCAAGTGATTTTTCTCTCCGCAACAGCTTCTCTCAGCTGGCTGCTGCACTAAGGTGAGGGTTAAGCGATGCTTGCAATCTGCTTCCTCACTACCCACCTTCCACCTACAGCTAAGAAGCATCTGTGGGCTGATGCTTTGACAACCAGTAGGTCTCTGCTGTGCAGACTTCCAGTATGAAGAGTTATTAGGACGAAAAGGTGTATTTTGTGCTCCCTTAAGCTTCTGTACAAATACATTGCCTTTAATTAGTCCTTGCAGCAGAAGGTTCAAAGAGATCTTCATTACAGATAATGAATAACATCCTCACACGTAAAAGTTTTGCAATGAGAGGAAGACAAAACTGTCCTCTGAAAGCATTCTTTAGCCCACTGGTAAAAATGAACTAGTTTCTCCTGAAATCAACTATGCTTTCTCAAGTTTTAGTCCTCATAGTACATGTAAGAGAAATTAAAATCTTAAGTTCTGAAATATTTATTAGTCTCATGTTTCAGCAGAAGTGTGAACAAAATCTGCATACTTGCAAAAAGTAAAATTCTTGCATTTTTAGTAATACAACTCCAAAATGTTACATCCTACAAAGCTAGGTGGTTTAGATATTGAACTGCTACTGGATATATCAAGTTTTGCTTTCCTTTATTACAAAGGTAATTTGTAAGAAACAAAAGATTACAGAGAATGAACAAGGTTCCATATATTTATCTCATTTCATGTGTATTATAACATGCCTACTATCTTTTGGCCAAATGAAGAAGAGGAATTCTAACATCCCTACAAATAAAGATAGGATTTTTGCATTTTTACTGTGTGCATGAAAAAAAATCAGCAACAAGATTACTATTTTAAGGTGATCTACAAGCAGAACTTTTCACAAACAACTTCTGGAAGGTTATCTTCTTTTTTACGTTACTGTTATTTAACTCTGAGACTATAAAACCATGATTAGAAATTCACTTTGTTTATGGGAGATGACAGGAAACAAATGCTGTACCCTTTAATGAGTCACCCACTGAACTCACAGTTCACCTGCTGATTTTAATTTATGTGATAATTTAGAAAACAAAGCACTTCATGTGTTTCATCTATATACTGCATTTCACTTATTTTCATGAAAACATGTATTATGTTTTCTTACATTGGGTACTCTTGTTTGTGAGAAGTTTCCAACCTTCCATCTAAACGTAAATTGCTTGTGTAAACAGATTATTAAGAGAGAAGGGAAAAATATATCCTTCAGCCCTTTCCAAGTGATACAAATGAATATGTTTATGATAAGTTGTTGATTTTTAAAAAGTGAAAACAATAATATTAGCTAAGGTCTATATTTTAAATATAATGATTTCAGTTCCCTAAGAGGTACAAATCAATTTCAGCTTAAGAGCAGTGAATCAACATCATCATCAAGTTATGTTAATTATAGCATTTAAAGTCTTAAGCAAATAGCTTAGTGTCTAAACATATGAAAGAGAACTGGAGACAGAAAAAGATATGTATATATAGAAGGCCTGTCAGTTAGTCAAATCAACAGTTCAACTGTATTATTTGCCAAGCAAATTCACTAAGAATTTGCTCCTATTCCTAGAATTATTTTGTTTTAATCTTGAAACTCATATAGCGACTTTATGTAGATTTAATTTGGCACCCTGAGGTTGCCCAAATACATACACAATCTTATTGGAAGAAAATACTAAAACAACCTGACGTTCATTAGCTCCTGAGAAGCCACATTGAGCCAAATGGCCTATCCAGCTTTACGTGGTGATTCTGGGAATAATTTTCACCATTAGTTTACAAAATGACTAAAAGAAACCTGTTTTATGTAAATTCAGGAACCCTGCTGAGGTTCCTGACAATTGATCAAGTGAAATGGAGAGAAAACAACCAGTGCAAATAAAAAGCAATTTGCATGAATTCTGGTCAAATGGAAAGAAGCTAATGGACATGTCATTTCCTTATAAAGCACTTGCCTTGTAAACTGTAGATTTCTCCAACGCTGTTCTGCCGGGTGATATGATGCCAATATGCACTACGAGGAAGTGAGATTGACTTGGATAATGTCATTGGTTCAGACAGGCTGGTCTGGAGCTAAAAACCAAAGCAAACAGAAATGGAAGATCAGACATAACCATACTCAATAGATAATCTCCAAGCTGTAGACTGAACCAATGGTTTTGTAAAGATACTATTCCCTGAATTACCATAGGTTTTATGCTATGATATAAACTGAGATAAACATCAGCATTACGAAAGCTCAGGAAAAAGCTGCAAAAGTGTGTTTGGGTATATAGGTTCATTAGCACAGGTTAATATTAGGACATAGGAATATGCCAGCATTTTGTTATTTTCTTTAACTTTACAATAATGCAGCGCTACAGGCTGGGAGATGAGTGGCTGGAGAGTAGCTCAGCAGAGAGGGACCTAGGAGTACTGGTTGATAGCCGGCTGAACATGAGCCAGCAGTGTGCTCAGGCAGCACAGAAGGCCAATGGCATCTTGGCCTGTATCAAGAATAGTGTNGGATTAGCATATGCCTGAAATCCTAAACCCCTCTACAATCACATTTCTTTTTGGTAATTTCATCTGCATATTGGATTGAATACCCAGAAATATACTAAGAGAGAATCTGAGACAACCAGCAGAGAATTAGCAATGAAGAGTCATTAATCCCCTAATCCTCCTTTCAAGCAGAGGCATCTCAATCACCAGTATCAGGCTACTGTCTCTAAAGCAAATTGCCCCAGTCCAGGGACTTCATGTAACCAAAACTGTGAACTGCATAAGTGTCCATGTGTGCCAGAGCTATGAAACAGAAATTTGACAGGAGAAATGCAAACTCTGCTAAACAGAGCTCTGTCTCTAATGTACTAGAGATGTGAATGAAAATCCAGACTACGCTATAGAAAAAAGAAAAGAATATGCATCTTTGAAAACCTCTTTGGATATACCAGTATAATTTAGGCTTTCTCTATCTAGAAGAAAAGAAAATGTCTGCAAAAGTTTTGTATCTCTGGCTTTACAGAAAATAAAATGCAGTTTGTGGGATCTAACAAATCACAAGGATGCTCTAGGGCATGTAATTTCTTCAGGGGATGTCTGGAAGGATCAATTATGTCTGAAGGTTTAGAGTGGAAAACCTCTTAATTTCAAGATCAGCACCAGGATGGTGAGAGTAGCATTCTGAAAGGATGTGCAGAAACCCCCCACATTTTCAAAGCCCAGCTAGAGAGCAGAAGGTATTCAAGGTCTGGATCATTTACTGCAGGGTGATGATTAATTCCTAGCATTTCTCATTCAGAATCTTAATGCCAAATTTAAAAAAGCAATTTTTATCTCTACAAAATCATGTTATTCTGTAACAAAAAGAAAAACTGTTTTAGAGACAGTATCCACAATCTGTAATCTATATTTCAATAATCTACAATTATTTTGTTTTATTGAGTATTAACACACACTGATGAGTGGCAGATATTTTGCTTCAGAACAATCTGATGTAATTACTTCCATTGTTGTTTTCTTGAGAATTGTCATCAAAATTATTCCCTGTCTACAGTTAATGTCTTTCCTGCTCATTTATAGCCAAGTATAACATTTCATTTGTCAGTGGTGCAGATCATCACTGGAAGCTATTTGGTATGAAGAAACAGCTTGAAGAAATATTTCTTCCTTTAAGAAAAGCTTAAAATCCTGATCACAGGAATTCTATTTTCAGGCACACTTGAGAATATAAGGTTTATTAACAGAGAATTTCCTTTATTGTGGAGATCAGGGCAATAACAAACCTTCTAAGTTATTTCACCATGTTAGCATAGCAAGGGTAACAAATTAACTTTGATGAGTAAGAAAAATAAATACAATCATGTAACTTAAACACACAGATGATTTATTCATGATTTGTTCACCCACAAAGTAAATTATAGTCTTGAGGCAATAGGCAAAACCTTAGTATGCATTCTGAAAAAATGTAATTCCAGTAAAGACTGTGGTTCATTATCTAGAAGCTAAATCCATGGACTGAAGTAGTTAAAGTTATTATTTCTGATCTGAGGTGATTAGTTCCTACCTAATCTGGCCAAAAATGATGCAGAAGAACTTCATATGCACACATTAAAGCTTTGAAAGAATAATAAAAAACCCTCCCTTCTTAATATAAATTAAGGTAAGAGCTGCTCTAGTTCACAAGACTGCATTGTGAGCGTTCACAGCACTTTGTTCCTCAAATTCTCTAATTAAAGAATAACTTCTGATACTACCTTTTGGGCAAGAAGTATCACCATATGCTAACTGCAATAAGACCAGATGAACTACATTTCTTTGAGGACTCCATAGAGAGAAAATGCAATTTCTACTTTATTAAAATAACATCCTCAGAAAAAAAAAAATCCACCAACCTCAAGATACATTGTCAATTTTGGTTTTAAACTGAGACTTTAAAATATAAACACAAACACACATATTTGAAGACTTTATCACCTTGTATATCATATAAAGGGTGATACTAGAACAGCACATTATTATGTCCATGAAGTTAATTTGTTAGATCACTATTAGCTGCAATTTTGCTTTTTATCTTCTTTTATCAATGTAAGAAATACATACTAACTCCTACAAGCTGATGTTTGTAAAAATATTTCTATGCTCAAAGGAAGTTGGGTAATCTACTAATAGAAACCTACTTCCTCTAGAGACCATTTTATATGCTGGACTGGGTGTTTCAGATAAAATATTGAAACTAAGTTGAAGAAAATAGGGATATAAACATCCATATTATAAATAATTCATATACTATTAATTAGCTTTTTGCCATATAAATTACTACAGGTTAAACTAGAATTTAGTGTACAGAGATCTGCTGTTTTATAATCCCTTTTCCCCAATTGTAAATGAACTGGTAGTTAGCAAAGTTAAAAAAGAAAAACAAACAAGTTGTAAATCAGAGAAGATGAACTGGAACTGTTTACTTGTTAAAATAAATAGTCACTCAGATTGGAGACTTCAAGTGTTCCAGACCAGTGGAAAAGATCACTCCAGAAAAGTTCAGAGACTTTATCCTTTTGTCTTTTAACTGTGCCTCACAAAGAAAATAACTGACTTCTCCTCTACCTTTTTGTGAATCAGCTAACTGGAAGAGAGAAAATTTCACTATGGAAAATCAAGTAAGTAACCTTTTAATTTTCTTCTTTCCTTGAAACATCACTTTCCTGCACAGTTTTAGTTCTGTCCTTAATTTAACATAAGAATTCAAAAATATCTTTAAAAATTATTTCATTTATCTCCTTAATCCTATTTAACTCTTACAAAATTAAATCAAAATCTTTGAGTATGGATCCCTTCTGATGTAAGAGGCCAAAATTCAGCTGTTGCTTCCAATACTGGTACATTTTCCTCATGGAGCTGGCAAAACAGGCTCAGATGCACTAGCATCAATCATATATAAAGGGCTCATAATGACAGAAGTAGCACAGATAGAGAAGAAATAATTACTTTGACTTGGAAACGAATTTGAGGTGATTCTGCTCCTGTACTCTGCTGTCATGGTTTCACTCCAGCCAGAACCTAGAGCACCACACAGACCCTTGCTCACTCTTCCCTTCCAGTGGGATGAGAAAAAGAACCAAAAAAACATATGGGTTAAGAATAACTAAAATGTACTAACAATTATAAAGATAATATCAATAAAGGGATATAGCAAAAAGAGGGAGAAAATAAATCTAACAAAAGCCAAGTGATGCACAGTTGAGCTGCTCACCACCTGCCTACATGACGCTCAGCCAGTCCCTGAGCAGCACCTGGCCCCTATCAACTAATTCCTCTCAATCATGACATCCTATGGCACAGACTATCCCTTTGGCTATCTGGGATCAGTTGTCCTGGCCATGCTGCCTCCCAGCTTCTTGTGCATCTTCTCACTAGCAGAGCATGGGAAACTGAAAAGTCCTTGATTAGTGTAAATACTGTTCAATAACAACTAAGCATCAGTGTGTTATCAACATTATTCTCATAGTAAATCCAAAAGACAGCACTGTACCAGATACTAGAAAGAAAACCAACTCTATCCCAGCTGAAATCAGGGTACCTGCTCTGGTAAGACCACACCTGGAATACTGTGTGGAGTCCTGTCCTGGTTTGACCGAAAGCTAGGGTCAAAAGGAAAGGTCTCCAAGACCCCCCTCTCCCCAATAAGATGGGGACAACAGTAAACAAAACAAAAAAAAACTAGGCACGCAGACAGTGAATTTCTAAGAATAGCTTTATCTAAATTTAAATGGTACAACAGTATGAAAGAGATAAACAATAAAGAAAGATAAGGTGGTTAGTTCAGAGTCGGCTTCCACCTCTTCCCCCTTCTAATTGCCTGACTTTGCNTGAGAGAGTTGGTGTTGTTGAGCCTGCAGAAGAGAAGGCTCCAGGGAGACTTTATTGCAGCCTTTCTGTACTTAATGGGGGCTTAAAAGAAAGATAGGGAAAGACTTTTTAGCAGAGCCTGTTGTAACAGGACAAGGGGTAATGGTTTTACACTAAAAGAGGAGAGATTTAGACTAGTTCTAAGAAAGAATTTTTTGATGCTGAGAGTGGTTAAACAGTAGCACTGTTTGCCCAAAGAAGTGGTAGATCCCTCATCCCTGGAATCATTCCAGATCAGGCTGGACATGGCTCTGAGCAACCTGATCTCATTAAGGATGTCCTTGCTGACTGCAGGGGGGTTGGACTACATGACCTTTAAAGGTCCCTTCCATCCCAAACCATTCTGTGGTTTCACTGAGCTTTTTTTGCATCTATGAATTGATCTTAATCTTTGGTATCTAGGTATAGAAATATACAGGAAAGTAAAAGCAGTACACCAAATTAAATATATATATTAGTCTAACCTTAAATAAAATATGCATCTGGAATGATTTTGCTAAAAGTATTACTCAAATCTCATGAGCCTTCAGGAAATGAAAAACATAGTCCAGAGGTTTTTGCCCAACTTATGAGGGAGAAAATGATGAAATGATTAGAACTTGGGTGAAATGTAGAAATGCATACACCAAACCCACACCAAATTAGGGGTTATTTTAGTGGGAAGAAAAAAAAAATCCATCACTAAAGCTTTTCTGTTCTCTGATATGAAATACCTAGCAGTAATGTTTCATACAGTTTCCACCAGAATCCTTCTTTGATAAGATACCTTTCATATCGTGAACATTACACTTCTTTCCAGTATCCAAATCCAACATCCAAATCCAAAATACCAAGTCAAATGAAACCTTAGCATTGACAATGACAACTTTATAATTCTTAAAAAACTGTTTGATTAAAATACAAATTAAAAAAATATTATTGTGTCACTTTCCCCACATTTTTCATTCCTGTTCTTTCATGAGACAAGTCTGAAGGGCTAATTTTTCCTTAATTCCCATGGGCCATCTCCATTGACTTATATATTTGTTACTCTGATATCAATAATGAATACAATTCTGAGAATGAAGCCTGTTAAATGTGTTAGGGTTGTGAGCTTTTATCTGTTTAGCCTATTATTCTCTCATTTCCTTTTTCCTTTAAAACAGTAAGATGACTGAAGGTGACAGAAAATACATTTGGCTTCAGGAGAAGAACTGAATGATACACAGTCCACTCTGGGATTTTTGGCTGCTATAAAGATAGTTTTTTGTTTTACAGATATTCTCTGGAAATAGGTTAGTTTATTATGGATAAAACCCCCAGCTCATTTCACATTCTCATTACACATTCTTGTTAGAGTCTTTAAACAAATAGCAAGAAAACTAGGTCACAGAAGACTAATGAGAATTGTAGTCTGGAAAGATGAATGAGATTTTTTTATTTAGATTTTTTTTTCTTTATACCTCTAAAGAAGGTGGCTTTGTTATGCCTTGAAAGGAAGAGGGGTAAAGAAACATATTTCACTTCTCAAGTGTCCATTAGCTGGCAGTGGAGTAGCACAGACTCATTTCACAGGGAAGAATTATTAGAGTTTAAGAATCACACATTCTAGAAGGTAGCATCTGTTGAGGTACCAGCTTAGCTATCAGTTGAGTTAGAGAACAATGAAGAGGGTAGGAGGATTTTTTTTTAACTGAGTTTTCAGTAATGAACACGAAAGAAAGTGTCATTTTTGCCTTTTATGCAAAAGCAGATACTGTTGCCCCATGTTCAAACTGCTGAACAAAAGACCTGTTCTACAAAATGAAGTTCCCATTCAGTACTATGAAACAGGTTATTCCTTCTTAAGTGTAGTTTTACCAATGTTTCTCTTGAATTTTTATCTGCTGTTCCAAACAATTTTTCCAACTTATCACTTTGAATTCTGTCTATTCATTGACTCCCTTATGTATTATCTTATAACTGTAATATCTGGATGTCTACTAATTAGATTGTGCCTTGATCCAGAACGTCTAAGAAAATACTTCATAAAACTGGATGCAGGGTATATTCCTATGAAAATCCTAGCAATTACTCTCTGGTTATTACTTCCCCATAACCCTTTGTTAATGATCACTTAGCTTGCTTAGAAAAGAGTTATGTGTTATTCGGAGTGTGTTCATTACTTAAAGGCACCTGCAACTGATATAAACACTTGTAGGTACCTGTATACTATTTATTTGCTATGCACTGCTTTATGCATACTTCTACATTTTTATCCAGCTTGCTACTCCTGACAGAATACACAATATTGGCAAAAAATCCCACCAATATATGACCTCATAAGTCTTCTGAATAGACTTACAGAAAAGCTAGCTGTGAAACTAATTTCAGTGATTTCAGCCTTTATGTTTCCAGCAGTTAGATTTTCAGCAGCTATTCTAACCTTGTTATGACCTTTTAGTGAGTTTCTTAATCAACTATGGAGGAAAAAAATCTCAAAATAATGACACTGCTTTGCAGCACCAAGGTGGATGATGATTATTCTTTGGCAGCAGTGTAACATTATGTATGAATAATAAAGCAATGGTGAAAGAAAAGCATTCTGAAATGATATTCAATGGGACTGATTTTTTTTCTTTCTAATCTCATTGGCCACACTATAAAGAGAGAACTGGGACATTTTGCTCCTTTTCTGGCAGAAGTGTGTTGGTTTTTTTTTTCTTTCCTCTAAAAGAAGCTCATAATAGATCACTTTGTTGTCTGACAGAATGGATTAATGTTGGAGAAACGTAGCTGGATTTTACAATGCATTGAGATTATATTTGTTGAATGTCAGTAAGGTGTGTGTCTTCACCCATATTCTGTCACAAAACTGTGGTTTTGTTTCTTTCATGAAAGAAGTTTCCTGTCTATGAAAACCATACTAATTACTGTGAGAGTAGAAGGTCAGGTTTGAGCCATTGTATTATACATAGGCAATATATGAAATACTTTGTTGTATAAAACCATTTGCTGATAATATGGGAGATGATGCTGAGCTGAATGGAGCTGAGACTACTTCAAGCCTGACTATACAGTAGGTGTTAGTAGAAACAAACACAACTAAGTGGTAGGAGAAACTTCCAGCAGGTTGAGCTAATCTCTTCAATAAAAAACATATATATCTATATATCTATGGCAGACAATCCAGTACTGCACAGACATTATTTGCAGATATTGATTGTTCTTTCTGCTGCCACAAAATGGGAGCCTTAATGAAAGACAGGTGTTGGGTGACACAAAGGAAAAGATTGTGAAGGTAGACATTTGCTGACTTGAAATTACACAACATTTAGGAATAAGACTGTATGGAACTATAAAATAATTTCGCTAAGAGCATCACTCAGGGTAAAGACATCAGGATTTAAAAGTCAAAAATCAAAGATTTTTGATGGTGCTCAGTCCTGACACACTAGTTTAAAGGTATGCCTATTTCCAGAGGGGAAATGAGGACAAACAGAGCAAAAAACCAACTAAAACTGAAAAGCAAAATCCGTAACAACACATTCCTACACATTTTATTTAAGTAAAAAATGGAAATGAATCACAGTCCTGGAACCAGTCATCATGTTGACTCATGAACACTTAAAGTGAATGTGAGTGGCATAGAACTCACTGATAGCAGCTTAAACTCTAGGGTATTAGCTTAACCTTCAAAGATATGCTCTAGGAGTCATTCATCTCAAGCAGTTCATCACTGAAATGTTCATTTCCAGCTTTGTCTCATTTAAAAAACAAACAGGGAATTATGTGCATCATTATGAGTGTTTGTTAGCAGGTGATACAAAATGCAAGTCAATGATGGGAGGGCTCTACTGAATTAAGATGCTGATAGTAGCCAGTAGAGTACAGAAGATGTTATTTGGTTTGCAAAAAAACCATTGCAAATGACACCTGAGGAGAGGAGGAAGGTCAATGACACTGCTGTCTTCAAGAAGGGCAAGAAAAAGGACCCAGGGAAATACAGGCTGCTGAGTCTCACCTTGCTTCCTGAGAAGATGATGGAGCAGCTAATCCTGGAAATCATATTCAGGTACATGAAAGAGAAGAAGGTTATTAGGATGCATCAGCATGGATTCACCAAAAGGAAGACATACTTAATCAATCCAATTTCTAAGATGAAACAGCTGGCTTGGTAGATGAAGGGAGAGCACTTGGTATTGTCTTCTTGGACTTCAGGAAGGCTTTTGATACTGTTTGTGATTCTGATACAGCAACTATCAATAGAGGCTAGGGGATGAGATGATGGAGAGCAGCCCTGCAGAAATGGACTTGGGGTGCTGGTGNAGTTAGGGATGTCCCTGCTCACTGCAGGGGGGTTGGACTAGATGACCTCCAGAGGTCCCTTTCAACCCTAACCATTCTATGATTCTATGATTCTAACTGATGAAGTACAGTTTGGCTGAGCAGCCCATTTCAATGAGGTGGAGTAAAAACTGGCTGAATGGATGGGCTTAGAGAGTGGTGATCAGCAACATGGAATCTGTTTGGAAGCCAGCAACTACCAGTGTAGCCCAGAGGTCAATATAGGGTCCAGTCCTGTTCAACACCTTCATTAAATATAACTCTGCCCCATCATTCTTATCATTATGAACCTCAGAAGCTTTCTTATAAATTTTTTCTTCTGTTGTCTAAAACAGATCAGTAATTTCCAATTACACATATTTGTGGTAACCACATTTCTTTTAGCTACTTCATTTCAGTATGTAGAAACTGCTGGTACCAATGAACTTTAATACGATGACAGGAAGACAATTTTCTGACTCCTTGCTGAAACAATAACCATCAATAACCTTTGTGAATATTCCTTATTAAGCTTACCAGTGCATGGCTCCAGTAGTCAGTAACTAACATAGTCTTGCTGACCTCTAATTTCTGACATTTTCAGAAGTTAGTTTTATGTCATACAAAGCCGTTTCAATTAAAAAGAAAAAAACCAGCAAACTCAGAATACATGAAAATTACTATCATGTAGTAAAACCCTCCTAGCAGACTCTTCAATACCTTCCACAAGAACACATTTTCTCCCTTTTAACTAGCTACTTTCAAACATTACAAATGCATCTTGACTCATACATCCCGAGTATGCAATGACTATAAATCATATTACTATAAATTTTTATATGCTTATAAATTATTAAGATTTAGCTTTGAAATATACTGTATTTTTGTAGAGGGGGCATAAAAATATGCCTTTGCATATGAACACACAAACATATTAGTTTAATTAAAAGTAATTTATTCATATTTCATTTAATATTTACTTTAGTTGCTCCATTGCCTTTAGTGGGCTTTTATAGATTTAAAATTAACTGAGAAGGTGGTATATAAAAATAAAGGGCTATTCTTTTCTGATGTGTGTGCTCACACACATGGGGATCACATCATGATCATGTATGTAGACAGTAGATACAGCCAGAGAATTCTTGACATTGCTCAGTTTTAAAATTGCAATATGCAATCATGCAAAATCAATGCACACTCAACTAAATAAATATATGTAATGTACCTTTGGAAATATTTTTTGGGGTCCAGAAAAAAAAATGAAATGAGAGACAAGACTCCCCAAATCTCAGTTCAAATTTCTGCATACAAAAGAAGCTAGTGACATTTTTGCCTCTTCACTGATGCTCGTTTACTAATGTAGCAAAAATAGCTGCAAATCAGGAACCCAATTTGGAGAGGGGGAAATAGAGAAGTGGTTTTAAATTGCTATGTCTTTCAACATAATTTCATTAATCTAATAAATCCTACAACTAGTAACCCTTCCTCTAATTAATTTCATTTTCTGACAATAATGCAGGTGTTTTTTTTAATCTGGAAAAAGTTGCTTGGTGTAGTAAAGGTTGCAGTTGCATGACCACTGTAAGTCAAGCCTTTTGAAATCCACTTCTGCCATTTAACAGAATAATCCTTTGCCTCCATTCTGGTAAGCTCCAGCTTCACAAAACAAAGGAAAAAGAATTATACCTGTTGCCATGGAAATCTGCAACTCCATCAGTTTTTTCCTTCACGTAATACAAAATGTATGTAAAAGTGATCACTGAACAGTATGTTGGAAGCATTACAGAAATGCCATCATTTTACAAGAGATTTCACAAAATCCCTCAGCTAGTAGCAAGTGCAACTTTTACCACTGTGTCCTACAAGAAAATGGTTAAGAATGATGAAAACACCACAAGTTCCTTCATTTTATAAACAAGAATCTATGCTGATTTGTCAATGAATTTTGACTCTCACATACTGTAGAGATACATGTTCAACAGCCAGCAGTATGAATCCTGTATGCATCTTGCCTGGCAGCTACCTTTATGGAAATGGATTCTGACAGTTTGAATATGTGATGAGACTAGCAGCTTTTACCCTGAGATAGTCATAAGCAACAGAGCAATATATGCTACTACCACGGCATGGAAAATGTTCATTAAGCCTTTGCTGTTGAATATTGCACAACTGGAACAGTTTTGAGAAACCTATTCATGCAGTTTACATGGGTCAGTACTCCAATGCTTTTTCCACATCTTCATCATCACCACGGGCAGCGGGGCAGAATACAGCCTTACCAAATTTGGGGATGACATCAATTTAGGGGGAGCAATCAAACACCCAGATAGGATGGCTTCCATTCAGAGGGACCTCAGCAAAGCAGCGGAAAAGCCTAACAGAAATCTTGTGAAGTTCAACAATCACAGAATCATAGAATCATTATAGTTGGAAAAGACCTCTGAGATGACTGAGTCCAACTGACCACCCAACACTACCATGGCTCACCACTAAACCATGTCCCCAAGTATCACATCTACACATTTTTGAACACTTTCAGCAACAGTGACTCCATCACCTCCCTGGGCAGCCTGTTCCAATGCCTAATAATCCTCTCAGAGAAGAAATTCTTCTTGAAATCTAATCTGAACCCCCCTCGGTGCAGCTTGAAGCCATAGAATCATAGAATGGCCAGGTTGGAANCTCATATCTAGCTATGGCCTGTAGTCCTATCACTTGTTACTTCGGAGAAGAGATTGAGCCCCATCTCACCATAACCTCCTTTCAGGTAGTTTCAGTAGAGAGTAATAAGGTCCCCCTGAGCCTCCCCTTCTCCAGGCTAAACAACCCCAGTTTCTTCAGCCACTCCTCATAATACTCATGCTCTCAACCCTTCACCAGCTTCGTAACACTTCTTTGGACCGCTCCAGGAGCTCAGTGTCTTTCTTGTAGTGGAGGGGCCCCAAATGGAACACAGTATTTGAGGTGTGGTCTCAAATGTGCCAAGTACAGGATGATAATCACTTCCCTAGTCTTGCTGGTCACACAAAGCAGGATGATGTTGGCTTTCTTGACCACGTGGGCTGGTTCATATACAGCCAGCTGTCGACCAACACCCCCAGGTCCTTTTCTGCTGGGCAGCTTTCCAGCCACATTGCCCCAACCTTTTAGAGTTGCAAGAGGTTGTTGTGGCCAAAGTGCAGGACCAGGCACTTGGTCTTTTTGAATCTCATCCCATTGACCTCATCCCATTGATTCTGCCTGTCCAGATACCTCTGCAGAGCCTTGCTACCATCCACATGCCAACATTTTACCCAACTTGGTGTCATCTGCAAACATACTGAGGGTCACTCAATCTCCTCATCCAGATTGTCGATAGAGATATTAAACAGGACTGGCCCAAAACTGATCCCTAGGCAACACCACTTGTGACCAGCAAATGACAGATTAACGTCTTGATTAACACATATCGAAAGACAGCTTGTAGCTGGAAAAGTGCTCATATTTCAGATATTTTTTAGATAATACCAGTTGTCTGCAGTCTAAACATAACCAGAAAGATTATTATAAATAATTTCCATGTTAAAAAATCTTTATAAAAAGGAATGGAAGCAGAGAAAATAAAGCAAAATGAAGACAAAGGGTGAACTTCACCTGATTTTTGTCCTACCAACAGGTACCTGATGAGCCAAAGCATAAAAAGCACGGGAGGGATTTACAGTGTAACTTTAGGACTATTATGAGAATTGTTGATCCCCTCTCAGATTATACTTTTTATACATCTCCTATTCTCTGAATAGCACTGTGCCCCTCTGTACATCATTGATAAAGATGTTTCTAATCAGAGACAAAGCCTTAACTATTCCCTTGGGTGATATAAAGTATTTCTGAACAGAGGTGCTGAAACAGAGGAAGGTCTTGCTTGATAGGAGACACAGAATGATACTATAGTTCCAAAGACTGATGAAAACCATCTGAAAAATAACTTTTTCACAAGTTAATACTATTGACTATGATTCAAGATTTGTTTTGTTGTTCTGTTGCTGTGCTATTCCCAGTGTACAGCTGATTACTCTATGACCTTGGGCAATTCACACAGAGTTGAATTTGGCCTTAATCTTTTGTGCCTCATTTTACTCATTAGTATAATTATTATAATAATACCTGCCTCCTGAGAGCATTGGGTGGCTTCATCAGCTATTATTTTTGCTAATAATAATAGGAGCTTTATAGGCCACTTCAGTTTATTTTACAGGAATCAGTTCTCTTAAAATAGCAGATATGAGATTATTAATAAATTAAGCTCACTGGAGAACTGGCTTGAGGATTATTTTTCTAGTAATACTTAAATCAACACAACCTGCTTCTCTGTTAAGAGAATTTGATGATATAAACCTACCAGCCCACTTACACAGCAAAGTTGTTTTAAATGTACACAATGCCAAAGAAAACTTCCCTTCCATGTTAAATGCTTCTCAGGGTTTAGTTAAGGGGAGGGCTGGGAACAGCCAAATTGGGTTCAGCCAGGCATGCAACAACTATCACATAGCTACAGCAACCATTCCTAATTTATCACTCATACTACCCACAGCTCGTAGCAAATAAGACTGCTAATAAAATCATCAATTTTGTTCACAGAAAGTTCTTTGGCTGTTCACTTTCTGCATTTTCTGGAAGCAAATATGAGTTACAACTTGGCAGTGCTTCTCCAACTACTTTGATAGCTCTGTAAGCATGCAATACTTTGGGAAAAAAAATTACAAATTTGCTTATGTCATCAACCTTCAAATCCACTTATATACAAATGCAACTCTGTAAACTTGAAATAAATGATACTTGATTTCTAAGGAATTTGTACTTAGCCCTTTAAAAAGTTCCTAGAGATGCAGATAGATGGCTACACTATTTTTAAAGTGCCTGTGTGCTAAATTCTCAGGAGGGTTTGCATATTCACATACCTTATTATGGCTAACATCTTTGGCCTGTTGCATTTAAACAAACTAAGCAAACCCTGGTTGCTTAAATCAAAATGTTCACAATATAGCATACTTGCGTGTAAACAGATAAATGAGGTGAACAGAGCAAGACAAACAGTATTCATAGGATTAATGTATGCAGTTTTAGGATGAATTCATAGGATGAAACAGGCTCCTGGCAGAAAATAAACTGTCTGACTCCATTATGAGACACCTCTAGGAAGCTTTTTTTTTAACTGTACTACAAGATTTGGTTCAGCTCCTACTTTACCTTAGGAGGAAGGTGGATTTCAATCTAGAACAATAAAAAGCTACAAGAACAATACATTATAAAAATATTGCAGAAATTTTTAAGAAGGAAAGAATGATTCTATGAGAGTAATTGCTCGGTTAGGATACACATCCATGTGGGAAGGTACATGGGATTTAGCTACTAGGAGAGGGATGTTTGTATTCAAGATCGTCCAGCCTTGGCTAGGGATAAGAGAGATTTCAAAACTGTGTCAGGCCAGGAAGGAATTGAATTTTTCCTACCATGCTCTGAATAAGAGCCCTCAAGATGACTACTACTATTACTGCAAAAGCATTCAAAACTCCATTACAAGCTCTAGTCGTCATGGCTAGGCTTTGCGAACGAAGATCCAGGGAGGGCTCCACCCACACTCCTCCTCAGCGCGTTTTCCAAGCGTGCTGATAAAAAGAGGATAGCAGATAGCACCCTCGAGCCTGCCAAATGGATTTTTTTTAGGTGAGACACAGCATGCGCAGAGCTGGACCCACCCTTTAGTCCTAAGGTTCATCTGCCAGGGCCTAGCAAGCTTGGACACTGGCAGCCAAGTCCTTAGCACCTTCCTTCCAACTTCCTTAGATGGAAGGCCTTACAGGGCTAAACGAGCTCCATCTGCCCGGGTTTGGAATCAGAGTTGTCTCTCTCCTAGGATGACTGCCAGAAGGCTAATGAGCTCATCCTACCCATACAAGGATTCTAGGAACATGGGTATCACTCCCCACACTTTACCATGGGCAATGAGTTTAATGCTCCCTCTGCTGTCAGCACAGTTATGGCACCAGGGGCCACAGGAGACCCTAAGTGATTTTCAGACTGTGCCTGACAAGCTCTAGTGAAAAGTTTTCAAATGGCAAACTAGTATTTAAATTACATCACTGACTACCAAAATACCTGATACACTGTTATGCAAGGACTTGCCAGCTCTGCTCTCACACCTACCCACGGCACTTACCTACACACTCCACAAAACTTTATGTTGTCTGCAGTTTCTAACAAAACAAAATCTCTGTTCCTCCACTGCATGCAAGCAGCTGCCCTAACTCTTTGTTACCATAGTAAAGACTGTGGTTTCTTTCAAACCCATGTCAAACACCCAATAACAAGCACCACCTGCAATGTCCCCTGGAGAAGCAGGGCTTTGCTTGACCTCACACTGCCTGCAAGGTACCTGATAGGAGACAGCAGACTCTCACAGCTGACAGAGGAAGAGGTAGGCAAGAAAGGTGTTGACTTGGTAAGAAAGGAATAGGCAGTGGCCATGGAAGATTATATTTCATGGTGGGATGAAGTATTTTCTTTTTGGAAGTCGACAGCACCTGCTGCATAGTACTGACTGTCTATTATTTGATACAGATTCATAGAATCACAGAATGTTTTGGTTTGGAAAGGACCTTTAAAGGTGATCTAGTTCAACTCCCCTGTAGTAAGCAAGGACATCTTCACTAGATCAGGTTGCTCAGAGCCCTGTCCAAACTCACCTTGAATGATTTCAGGGATGGGGCTTCTACCACCTCTCTGGGAAACCTGTGCCCATGTTTTACCACCCTCATTGTAAATCCTTCCTTATATCTAGTCTGAATCTACCCTCTTTGAGTTTAAAATTATTATCCCTTGTCCTATCACAACAGGCCTTGCTAAAAAGTTCATCCTCGTCTGTCTTACAGACCCTCTCTAGGTACTGTAAGGCTGCAAGAAGGTCTCCATGAAACCTTTTCTTCTCCAGGCTGAACAACCCCAACTCTCTCAGCCTTTCTTCATAGCAGAGGTGTTTAATCCCTCTGATCATTTTTATTGTCTCCTCTGGACCCACTCCAACAGATCCATCTCCTTCTTGTGCTGATGACTGCAGAGCCAGACACAGTACTCCAGCTGAGGTCTCACCAGAGACAAGCAGAGGGGTAGAATCACCTCCCTTGATCTGCTGGCCACACTGCTTTGGATGCAGCCCAGAATATAGTTGGCCTCCTGGGCTATGAGTGCATATTGGTAGCTCATGTAGTTGTGTCAGGTAGTTGAGAAAGTGAGAAGGTCTCCCCTGAATCTCCTTTTCTCCAGACTAAATTACCCCCGTCCCTCAGGCACTCCTCTTAAGACTTGCTCTCTAGACCCTTCACCAGCTTTGTTGCCCTTCTTTGGAAATGCATAGAATAGATATTATACATACATATATTGTATATTATTAATATAATATATACTCAATTATATGAATGCATATATACACCCATATGTACTAAATATCTGAGTATATATATATATGAATATATATTCCAAAATATATACTCAGTTGAGTATATGAATATATATACTCAATATATGAGTAACAGTCCCTGACAAAATGCCAGTGAAATAAGTCTAAATTCAAGAAAATTCTTTCAAATAAGATGAAGAAATAAAACAGCTCCATTTGGAGGAATCAATAACTGCTGCTGAAATCAAGTCTGAATTTTCACAAGCCCCTCACTGTTTTCTGAAGTGGAATGGACTTGCGACCCAGCTCTAGCATTTACTTCACTCAAGTAATCTTCACACAGGTTTCTGAGCCTGAGGACTAACAAAAAACCTGACAAAATTCTTTAAAAAATTCTCACAGAAAAACCAGAATCAGGGAAAATGTCATTATGTGCTTAATGAGCAAAAAACTCTATGGGAAATCATTGATACTTATGGGAACTGGGTTTACAAAAGTCAAACCTAAAAGTACACAGATTCTGACTTGGGGGAGAAAAAAAGAAGACTCAGCATTCTTGTTTTTGTTGTTAATCTTGGCATTATTTACAGCTGGTTGACGGATCCTGCAGGGAAACACTCTCAATTTTCTGTTTTCAGTTTCCACCACAAAGAATGGTGAACTTTACTTCCCCAGTAGCCCTCTCCTGCCAGAAGTGCTGCACAACTACTTCAGTTTTAACTTGGAGCTTTCAAAGACCTCTAGTACCAGTAACTGAAATATGCTTCACAAAACCTGTGTAAATCAAGAAATAATTCACCAACTCTGCAATGCAATAAAGCAGCCAGTTTTTTACAGGGTTATCAAGTTTCTAAACAAACATTATACAGGAACATCACACAGTAGTTTCAGATGGGTAATACAGAACAATACTGAGTTAAGTATTCACATATTCACATGAGTAACTTACCTGAGGCTATACTTTAGTTTGTATAAAGTGCATGAGTTCACAAATGATCATATGTATTCAGAACCTCAGTATTTGAGCTCACATGCAACTTGGAAACAGAAGAAAATGTACTGAGAGAACAGTGTGTCATGACATGAGATCTTTTCCATTTTCTCCTCCAGGTATTGACTTGACCCAAATGCACTTACGCAGAATTACAATATAAAAGAGCTTTGTCATAATAAGAGGATTGTAGTGCTGAAGTGGATCCCAAAAGACATATAATTTAACTAAATATTTAATATAATCATTGGGTCAACAGCCTCCTCTAGTTTCTCTCTGGATTTCCCATACTTCACAAGGTGAAAATAATATATCATTGCACAAAGACATAAATAGTAACCATAAACTAGACAAAGCCCTCAAGATGCACAAGTAGGATACTTCAAATTGAACCCATCCCTTTAAAATGAGAATTTAGAATGTTTGATGTGTTTGTGATGATGTTAGGTTCTGTAATGTTTCAATAAGCAGATTCATAGATTCATAGAATGGCTAGGTTGGAGGGGACATTAAAGATCATCTAGTTCCAACCTCCACATTGTGATCAGGTTAAAAATACATGAAGGAACACATAGTACAAACTTGTTTACAGAGCAAAGCCAAAAAAGGAAGTTCATTATGAAATTAATGTTATTTTTTCCAGCCTTAGATTCTTGTTTGTTTTTTTCTTTTCTGATTCAAAGACAATTTACATTTATATTCTTCACTGTTTGTTTATTGTTTTTAATACTACGCCTGACAATCTTGTCATTTATATTTATACTCAGACTAGTCCTATGAAATACTGTTACCCTCCTCATTCTGTTCCAGATAAGAAAGAGAAAGATTAAATGACTCACAGGCTTATTTCTTAGCCACTTTCCTCTTTGACCTCTCTGTAAGCCCTGTTCCATTACCTGATAGTTATCTCTTTGGCACATTCATTATTTTCCTTCTAACAACTTCCTTTAAAAAATTATATATAAACTCATTGCTATTATCTTTTTTAAATGACAAAAAATCTATCATGATGACTCATTTACTTCTATTAAGTTGAATAGTAGAGACAAGATTTGTAAAGAATGAGAATAGAAGAGCAATATACAGGTGTAGTGTTTAACCAAGGTATTTATCTTCTGATAAATGTTAAAGGATCACAACCTAAAATGACATTATTTTCACAGCTCTACTGTTTAAAGCACAACAAGCATCATAGATTATTTCCTACTATAATGCTATGAAACTTGTGCCATTATAATTTCTTCATGCATTTGTACTTGTACTTCAGCTTTACCAATGTTCAATTAATTTCAGCTGGTTTACATCTTTAGTGCTAGATAGAAAAGTGCTGCTGAAAACAACTATGTTCATATGTTAGTGTGTGAAAACTATCTTCACTGAGATTATTTAAAAAAAAATCATCAAACCCAACATCATCTATTGATTGCAAGGAGGAGGATACTTAGTATTTATGGAGGGTGCATTCATCTTTTTCCTTCTCTCCTCAAGATGGGATAAATGGGAAAATCTGATTGTTTACTGGTGCCATTGTAAATTAATTTAGCTCAGTAGCCCTGCAGAATCCTCCTACTTTTAGGTTTGGTTTTTGGTTTTTTTAATCCCCAAATTAGCACACTGAATTGACTCTCTGAGTCAGATAAGCACCTGAGCTAACAGAAGAGAAGTGGAAGGAGCTTTTAGCCTAGCCTGGGTACATGCATCTTCCATGCTCAACATTAGACCATAGGCAGTGGGAATACATTCTACTCTTTACTTTATTTTACTTTATTTTATTTTATTTTTATTTTATTTTTTATTTTATTTTTGCAATTCCAGAACTGCCAGTCCACCCAACTTTCTAAATGTTATGTTTAAAAAACAAAGGGGTCTGTTTGTGTCTGTGTGTGTGTGTTCAAAAGAGGAGGTATATAAGAACGCAGACTACTCAGATGATAAAATCAGAGTTGATCACACTGTCATATAGATCATACACTAGCACTAAATAAAGTCTTGTATATAGAAAGCCAGTTATTATTAATTCTAATTAATTTTTTGTGTTGTTACTGTGAAACCATTATCAAACCACTCCCTCCACTCACAAAACCACTCACAAATAAAATTATCATCTGTATTACACTGATTCATTAGAAAATGAAGAGTGGAAAAAGTGAATATACAGAATAATTTTCATGAAAACAATTTCAGTGTAAGCACTTGCATTGGCTCAAATTTGCTATTGTCCCAAACAAAGTAAGCACAAACCATTATCACTTTGCTAATTTAATGTTTCAAACTCAATCAAGAAGACCACCTGAGCTAAATTAGATCATTGTTCTCTTTGCACACTACTTGAACAAAATCCTGCCTGTTTTGGTCATAGTAAACTGAATAACCAACTTGAAATCACATCTATGCCAGGGACTACTTGATCTCATATTTCACATCCTCCTTCCAGTGTTATAATTTGAAAGGAGAATGTGCAGAAGTCAGAAGTATGCACACAACTGTGTACTTCAGCTGAATGGCCTCCTCCTGCTTGTGATGACAATGAGGAAGACTTGGGACTGTATTCGCTGCCACAGAATAATTTTACTTCCATTCCATGTGCTTTCAAAGGTAATAGGAAGAATTAGTTTCCTTCTCCTATCTTTCTTATTATTTTCCAGTATGTTGCTTGGCTTGAGTAACAGATATCTTAGCATAAAGACGAAGGAATGAATTTATTGCTTAGTATCCTGAAACACTATTTTGTGTGCAGACAGCTCCATAAATGGAGTAAATGTGGTCTCTGGCAGCAGCAATTGATTTTACATTTTTTCTTCTCCAAGAATTAGTTTGTGTCTTTTTGCTTTCTTTATTAGTAAGACAATGCACGTTGTATATTCCTTATCGGAACTGACAATAACCTATATGATTCTGAATTCCTTTATAAACTGTATTCACTTTTTATATTATCAGATTATTGAATATTGTATTAATTAAAATTCTCATACATAGGACAGGACACAGATGTATTAAGAGTGTTTTCTAATATATAACTTCTAATGGCTCAAAGAAAGAAGAAAAGATATAATTACCATTCTGTTTTTCTGATTTGTATAATAATGGATACAACATTAAGTTTTCTTATTAGTATTATATAGTATTATAATATATTATATTATTATAATATATTATTATAATGAACATGAGCTGTTCATTACAGAAAGGCTTAGGATAATGCAAAAACCCCAAAGTATAGAGGTATAGACACACAAGATCAAAGATCAAGCTTTGGTTATGGCTTCTTGATCCCCAATTTAAAAATATAGTCTTACTTGTATTTCAATTTCAGATCTTACGGAAAAAAATATACATGGACATTTGGATTTAGGTATCAGAGAAGTAATCAAACTTGATAAAAGGAAAATAGCATATACTTTGTCTATTTAATCTCTTCAGATATTGTTTCTGAAAGGAATGCAGCTCAGATGCTGCAGGTGAACACGGGTGATCCCTTAAATGCTCAGCACCACATGAGTCAGGATCAAACCAATATTAGCTTATAAGTTGAAGCATAAAATCAGCAGTTTTTTCAGCTTCTTTTACACAGCCCACAGCTTCTAAGCAGCCTACAGCTGACCTCTACTGACCTTCCTCTGCAGATCACAGCAAAGCCTGATCCAGGACCCACGTACATTAGACACTGTGTGGTAGATGAGTCATTTCCATTTCTCAGTCTGCTCTCAAGAGTTTGCTATTACCTACCATATGGCCACAGCCCTCATAAAAGAGGTTTCAAGGAAGTCATCTGATGGCAGAATAGAAATGGCTTTTCCTAAGCAGCAAAACTGTTAATTGATAGGTGAAATACCTGAAAGTGGTGGTTCCATGAAAGGAAAATCCTGTGTGATCCTGGTCTAAGTGCTTACGGCACCATGAAAATGCTCTAAGCTCTCTTACTGGTTGTAGATATTTTAAAAGCAAACATATTTATAATGATGCTTTTTCTTGGGTTTGGACTATTATTCAATCACTTTCTGTCCAGCAGAACGCAGTTGTTTTTTTGCCAGCAATTCTACTACTTCAGATGGTCTTCCATTTACTTTAGCACCTTGTCTTGGACTTTCCAGCAATTGCTTCAAAATAACAGACTTTCGATGTGGAAATCACAGTCTTTGTCAAATTTCTTTTTCATTAAATAGAGGAATATAGACTTATCTGAGGAGTACTTAGGAGAAGGAGTTGAACCTTGGGGTGTTAATTTGCCCTTTGCAAAAGCCTTTTTCTCAGCAATACGAGCAAAATATTTTGACAGCAATGGAGTATGAGGGGAGAGGATCATTAAAGTCATGTTTGCATGTCTGTGGGCATGTACATCATGTACATGGTGGGCGAGGGAAGGAACGAAGAGTCACTAAAAGTGGGAAAATTATGCTCAAATCTCTTTCTGGGAACAAAGATACATGGAGAATCATGGTCATCTGAGAAGAAAAGCACGCACACTATGTTCCCTAGCTTCCCCATATCTTTCCTCTCTGATGAATACAAAGGTAGCTTCATACTACAGTTGTAAGTTAGCTTTCCAGAATGATCATTCAAGACCATACAGAGAACACTTTTTTCTTTCTGTCTAATAAACTCCAAACTTTTAAGTACTTACTTAAAGATAACTTGTGCAAA
Organism: Bucco capensis; assembly: GCA_013396975.1. Classification (NCBI taxonomy): domain Eukaryota; kingdom Metazoa; phylum Chordata; class Aves; order Piciformes; family Bucconidae; genus Bucco; species Bucco capensis. The sequence goes on from VWZO01013393.1 coordinate 106,482, forward strand.
TTGGAAAATTCTGAACTCAAAACTAAAAAAACCAGCTCTTTTTGAATTCACATTGCTTTGCTACTTATTATAGTGTAGCCAAAGTAATTTCTTTTGGGGGCTTAAGAAAAACAGAACATGTCTGCTGTCACCGAGGAGTAATTATACTGGATTTTTTTCTCCACCTGTGAGGCCATGAGGAGCCATTTCCATTCATTCATCAATAGTCAACTCACAGGTGGTTTCAGCTAAAGAGTTCATATTTGAGTAACAGAGCCACAATTTTCAAGAAGGTAACTGTGGATGTCACATTTAATGGTATCAACCATTACAAAAAGATACCAACAATAGATCATTGTATATAGCACATGATGAAAATCCTTGACCATGGAAGTCTGGTTTGTCTTAGCCCCACAGTTAACAGCATCATTAAAGCTGAATTCACAGACTGCTGCTACTCCATACTTCCTTTGTTCATTACCAGTTTTCCTAAGTTTAAAGATTTTGGTGAAAGGATCTTACCCTTGCCTTCTGCTCCATCTCCATCATTAGTCTTTCATGTTGCTCTGCTATTGCCAGTGTTGCAGAATGGACTTTCTGATATATCATTTCTCCTTCTCGTGTCTGAAAGGTGAACAGCCCTTCTCCTGTGTCACACATCCTGCAGTGAGATTTAAGTAGAATGGAAATAAAAAAAAAAAAAAAAAAGAAAGAAATGAGTATTGTGTAATTTTTATCTATTACATAAAGTGCACACTTTGCAGTAGAAAATGCCAACTTCTGTAGTTAAACTCTGGAATTCTGAACATCTGTAGTTATTTTTACCATTGAAGAGAGATATATTCCAAGAGAAGTGCAGAACTTCATGAACACAACCTTCAAATTCAGTTTTAATCATCACCAGAATAGCAAAAAAGAATTTTTGTCACAGAATAAAAACCTGAAGTAATACAGACAGCTATTTGCAGCATTGTTTCAAATGTCTGCACAGGTAAGTGGGAGCTAAATTTAATTCTCTTAACCAATTGATGCCAGAAGTATATAGCACATCATGACTTTGAAAGGTTGACATTTAAAGAGAACATTGACCAATTAAAAATGCAATTATGGTTAATCACTACAAAAAAGCTGTATTGAAAGACAACATTAAGAGGGTTAAATTATAATTGTCTCTATCAGTACATTTATGTGAGGCAGCATCTGAAGCTATCTTGATAATTACAAAAGTCATTCAGTCCATTTGACAATAGGAACAGTATTTCTGTAGTATAGGAAGATTAAATAGAGAAAAAACCCCACCAGAAATAAAATTTACTTTCTTCTTTTGAGAGAGTAACTGCTGTTATCTTATCTGTGATATTGCTGTAGCATTATTCTGAGGAAGAAGAGTGGTACATGGGAAATGCAATGACAAAGAGTGCTGGGAAATATAGAAAATGGGAGTAAACAACAATGTTAGATTATTGAGTGACCATTACTTTCTGGATATATATGGTGTTAAACAGTGATGCATAACCTCCTTCAACAACAGAAAACATTTGATTTGTCTTAAAACACAGATTCCTTTAGTATTTTGGTTGTTTGCATTATTTTTAAGGACATTCAATTTTTGTAATATCTCAGCACCTTCAGTATGGTCCCAGAAAACCTGAGGTATACAGAACTAAAAAGCATTTTAGAAAAATGTATCCCAAATTGTCCAACATTCAAAAAGATTATTAAGTATCAATATCTTAAGAGTTTGCATTCCAGATTCTGTATGTTTCTTCATATACTAAATTTTACAAAACATTTTCCTAACAAATGGCATCCTCATAGCCAAACTTAAGAAGTATGGATTGGGAGACTGTGCTGTGAGATGGATTGAGAACTGGCTGAAGGAGAGAGCCCAGAGAGTTGTGGT
>VWZO01013393.1:108370-129070 GCA_013396975.1 Bucco capensis
ATTAAAGGAGTGGAGCATCTGCTCTATGAGGACAGGCTGAGAGAGCTGGGTCTCTTCAGCCTGGACAAGAGGAGACTGAGAGGAGACCTCATTAATGTTTACAAATATGTTAAGGGTGAATGTCATGAGGAGAGAGCCAGGCTCTTCTCAATGTCATCCAATGTTAGGACAAGAGGAAATGGGAGCAAGCTGGACCACAGGAGGTTTAGTATTAACACAAAGAGAAACTTTTTTACAGTGAGGGTGCCAGAGCACTGGACCAGGCTGCCCAGGAGGCTGTGGAGTCTCCTTGTCTGGAGCCATTGCAGAGCTGCCTGGATGCATTCCTGTGTGACCTCGTCTAGGTGATCCTGCTCTGGCAGGGGGGTTGGACTAGATGATCTTTCTAGGTCCCTTCCAACCCCTAACATTCTGTGATTCTGTGAAATGAACGTATAGATATTGTTTTAATTAATTACTTAAATATGTCTTCTGCTATATTATATGCACGTGTACACACACACACTATTGTATTACACTTTTTTGAAAATGGAGTAATTTTTTTAATGAGAAATCTTTTTGTTATTAGAATACAACTTCCTAGACAATTTTATTTGGAAAGTCATCTGAACAGAACTATTGTGCTACATAAGAGACCTCTGAGAGTTCAGCTGTTGCTTTTGATTTAAAGGCTGACTAGTGAAAAAAATAACAACCCTATTAACACTTACAAAACCTTTGCCTGTCCACTGGAGGTAACATGCTTTCCTAAGCCTCCTGTAAAGAACTTCTGCATGGCTGTTTTGGGGAAGCACAGTAAGTATTGGAGGCAGAAACATATAAAAGAGAGGTGCTGCTGGAAAATATCTGGCAAAAATACTTAGTAAAAACCAAATGAAGTGTTGAAAGTCATAGTCTTCAGAATTGTTGATTCATGGTATTATTCATAATTCTGCAATAAAAATAGTCTTCTCCATCCCAAGATGTGAAGAAAATATAATCAATTTTGTATTATTTGATCAGTATTAATATGAAGTGCCAATTAATAGATTAAAAAAAAAAGTTTTTGGGTTAAAATCCAACAGAGATCCAGATCCCTGCTGTAAACACTTAAAATATTTTATATCCTTAGCCACAATCCTCCAAAGAGCTTCTGGTAGGAATAAAATGTCTCCAGAGTTTTGTGACATTATGGCAACAGCCTTTCAGATTCCTCAGGGCATCATATAGCTGGTATTCTGCTTTTGTGTAAAGAGATCTTAATAAAATTCAAACAGCGTGAAATGGAAAGTCTGGAAAAAATGAGGTTTCAGAAACTGAAGCAAAATATGATCTTTTTGTTAGTTTCAGAGGATGAAAAATCCTACAGAGACCAAAAAGAAAAGGAAGTAGGCAACGGGGCATGATTAAGATTCATGAGTCAAGCTGCTTGTTCTGACTGAACAAAACCTAACTACCCCTGCTCATCAGAGAAGGGTTTGTAGTGCCTGGGTGAGCCCTGGCTGGAGGCAGAGGTGTGGGCTCTGGCACTGCACCCATCATGCAGGGCACTGCCACAGTGACTGCCTCCCAAACGCAGTAGGTGACTGTGGTGGGCATGTTCATGTAGGGAGTTGGGCAGAGAGAAACATAATGAACTCCAACAAAGGCAAGTGTAGAGTCCTGCAGCTAGGGAGGAATAACCCCATGAACTGGCAGAGAAGGACTTAGGAGTCCTGGTAGATAACGAAGTAACCATGAAACAACAATGTGCCCTTGCAGTCAAGAAAGCCAATGACAATGACATTCCGGGGTGCATTAAGAAGAGTGTGGCCAGCAGGTGGAGGGAGGTTCTTCTACCACTGTACTTTTCCCTACTGAGGTCCTATCTGGAGTCCTGGGTCCAGTTCTGGGCACCCCAGGTCAAGAGAGACAAGGAACTACTGGAGAGAATCCAGTGGAGGCTACAAAGGTGATGAGGGGACTGGAGCATCTCTCTGATGAGGAAAGACTGAGAGCGATGGAGCTGTTAAACCTTGAGAAGACCGAGAGGGAATCTTATCAATGCTTATCAACTTCTAAAGGGCAGATGTCAAGAGGATGGGGCCAGACTCTTTTCATTGGTGCCCAGTGACACGACAAGGGGTATCAGGCACAAACTGGAAAACAGGATGGTCCACTTGAACATGAGGAAAAACTTCACTTTTGAGGGTAACTGAGCATTGGAACAGGCTCTAGAGAGAGATTGTGGGGAATACTCCTCTGTAGAGATTCAAACCCCACCTGGACATGATCATGTGCAACCTGCTCTAGATGAACCTGCTTTAGCAGGGGGGCTGGACTAGATGATCTACAGAGGTGCCTTTCAACTCCCATCATCCTGTGATTCTGCAATTGTGTGTCACATCAGCATTGCAAAGCCACTGATGGTACCCTACTCATGTCTGGACTGTGGACTTCCTGGCTAATGATGGATAACAGGCACTTAGCCACTCAAAACTAGAGATGGAGGAGAATTATGGTCATTATTTTTTTGAAGTGCTGAACTCCCCTAACTCACTTCAAAACTTAACAGGACTTTAAGGCCCCAAGAATGAAGCAATCAGTACCCGACACTTCTGAACTCTGTAAAAGAAAAAAAAAGAAAAAGAATACAACTACCTTTCTTCCACCTAAACTTGTTATCAGCACTCTGTCTCCCAAAGAGATAAATTCTTTTGCCATAGTGAAGTTTTCCTGTTCAGCTCCTCTGGATGTTATTGCTTTACTTGGATGAAAATCTGAGTTTAGACCTTCCAGTCTAGTCTAGTCTAGTCTACTGTCTCTTCCATTCCATTCTAATTGTGACACCAAGATCAGCAGCATGTTTTAGGGCTAGTTTCAGTCTTTCTAGAACAAGGAAACAAAAACTAAAATAGAAGCACTCCTATGCACAATGGAGATGGGGACAGGGAAAGGGTTGAGTGCTCTCCTAAGCTTAAGAGTTTTGCCAAAAAAAACCCAACCAGAGGACCTTTACCTATCTGGCAAAGAGGAATAGACAAGCTCAGGAGCTGAAAAACATTTTCTTGACTTGTTCTATTTACAATCAAAACATAGTCAGCAGAAGAAAGGAACTATTTTCTTTACAGCCTCCACTGGATGCCAGGTAACTGTCCATTTAAAGCAGCAATTTCAGGTTTAGCCTTGCTAATGTGTTGCTTTATGATGAGTGAAAACGAAACAAGTGTGGGTAGATTAAACTTTCCCTATGTTGTGGGTAACTTAAAATTTCCCTATGTTCAAAGCACACATTGGATAGCACAGTTTAATAACATCTTTGTAACTTTTCTATGTCTTTGAAACACTTCAGAGAAAAGTCAAGATGAAGGTGTGGGCCTCTTTGTCGTGTCTAACCCCAGCTGCCAGCTAAGTACCAGGTAGCCACTCACTCATTACTCCCATAGTGGAGTGGGGGAGAGAATCAGGGAAAAGAAAGGGAAAATTCGTGGGGTGAGATAAAGACAGTTTAATAGGGCAGAAAAGTTAAAATTATGGTAATAATAAAAAAAAAAATATAATAACAATAATTAGAATACGTAAAACGTAATGCACAGTGCAATTGTTCACCACTCATCAACTGATGCCCAGTAAGTCCCTGAGCAGTAGCCCTCAGCCAGCTTTCCTTCCAGTTTATATACTGAGCATGATGTTCTATGGTATGGAATATCCCCTTGGCCAGTTTAGGTCAACTGTCCTGGTTGTATACCCTCCCAACTTCTTGTGCCCCTGCAGCCTTCTTACTGGCAGAGCATGAGAAGCTGAGAAGTCCTTGACTTGGGATAAGCACTACTTGGCAACAACTAAAACATCAGTGGGCTTTCAAAATTATTCTTATAATAAATCCAAACCAAAACACTGTACCAGCTACTAGGAAAAAACCCTAACTGCATCTCACCTGAAACCAGAACACTCTTCTTCTCCTCAAGTTTTGCACTGCACCTCTACCAACTCAATATGACCTTCACGGTCAAAAAAAGTCACTGGTTTTGTATACTTTAATTTCTTGATGACAGACTTTACAGAAAATGCTGATGGTAGCTTGTCTATTTCTGTTTTCAACTTTAAAACAGGGATGTCATTAACCTATGCTTTAGGATATTTAAGGATTCAATGCATTAAAATGTATGAAGTGATTTGACTGAAATAAGAAAATGCATTTTTCCCTGTATTATTACAGAATGCTAAACTGGGCAGATAATGAAAGCTGTAGATAAACAGTGTGGCAATTCATTAAATTTTGTTTATTTCTTAACATACTGCCACAGCTTTACACAACCATCACTGTTAGTAGGTCTGGCACAAGAGGCAGGAGAAGGAACAAGAAGGTGAGAGCTAAACTTGTGGCCCAGGACAAACTGGATTCAGAGATCTGTTGTGAAAGCTCTTTCTTTTACTCAAAGGTAGGGCTTCTGTTCAAACCAAGCAGATTTTCCCACCAGGATTCCCAGTTTTCTTTTCAACATTTCCCAAATTCACATGATGGTTTCCCACTGCCTCTGCTTGCTCTAGTAAATTCAATATTTTAGAGTNAAGATCAGCAGCATGTTTTAGGGCTAGTTTCAGTCTTTCTAGAACAAGGAAACAAAAACTAAAATAGAAGCACTCCTATGCACAATGGAGATGGGGACAGGGAAAGGGTTGAGTGCTCTCCTAAGCTTAAGAGTTTTGCCAAAAAAAACCCAACCAGAGGACCTTTACCTATCTGGCAAAGAGGAATAGACAAGCTCAGGAGCTGAAAAACATTTTCTTGACTTGTTCTATTTACAATCAAAACATAGTCAGCAGAAGAAAGGAACTATTTTCTTTACAGCCTCCACTGGATGCCAGGTAACTGTCCATTTAAAGCAGCAATTTCAGGTTTAGCCTTGCTAATGTGTTGCTTTATGATGAGTGAAAACGAAACAAGTGTGGGTAGATTAAACTTTCCCTGTGTTGTGGGTAACTTAAAATTTCCCTATGTTCAAAGCACACATTGGATAGCACAGTTTAATAACATCTTTGTAACTTTTCTATGTCTTTGAAACACTTCAGAGAAAAGTCAAGATGAAGGTGTGGGCCTCTTTGTCGTGTCTAACCCCAGCTGCCAGCTAAGTACCAGGTAGCCACTCACTCATTACTCCCATAGTGGAGTGGGGGAGAGAATCAGGGAAAAGAAAGGGAAAATTCGTGGGGTGAGATAAAGACAGTTTAATAGGGCAGAAAAGTTAAAATTATGGTAATAATAAAAAAAAAAATATAATAACAATAATTAGAATACGTAAAACGTAATGCACAGTGCAATTGTTCACCACTCATCAACTGATGCCCAGTAAGTCCCTGAGCAGTAGCCCTCAGCCAGCTTTCCTTCCAGTTTATATACTGAGCATGATGTTCTATGGTATGGAATATCCCCTTGGCCAGTTTAGGTTAACTGTCCTGGTTGTATACCCTCCCAACTTCTTGTGCTCCTGCAGCCTTCTTACTGGCAGAGCATGAGAAGCTGAGAAGTCCTTGACTTGGGATAAGCACTACTTGGCAACAACTAAAACATCAGTGGGCTTTCAAAATTATTCTTATAATAAATCCAAACCAAAACACTGTACCAGCTACTAGGAAAAAACCCTAACTGCATCTCACCTGAAACCAGAACACTCTTCTTCTCCTCAAGTTTTGCACTGCACCTCTACCAACTCAATATGACCTTCACGGTCAAAAAAAGTCACTGGTTTTGTATACTTTAATTTCTTGATGACAGACTTTACAGAAAATGCTGATGGTAGCTTGTCTATTTCTGTTTTCAACTTTAAAACAGGGATGTCATTAACCTATGCTTTAGGATATTTAAGGATTCAATGCATTAAAATGTATGAAGTGATTTGACTGAAATAAGAAAATGCATTTTTCCCTGTATTATTACAGAATGCTAAACTGGGCAGATAATGAAAGCTGTAGATAAACAGTGTGGCAATTCATTAAATTTTGTTTATTTCTTAACATACTGCCACAGCTTTACACAACCATCACTGTTAGTAGGTCTGGCACAAGAGGCAGGAGAAGGAACAAGAAGGTGAGAGCTAAACTTGTGGCCCAGGACAAACTGGATTCAGAGATCTGTTGTGAAAGCTCTTTCTTTTACTCAAAGGTAGGGCTTCTGTTCAAACCAAGCAGATTTTCCCACCAGGATTCCCAGTTTTCTTTTCAACATTTCCCAAATTCACATGATGGTTTCCCACTGCCTCTGCTTGCTCTAGTAAATTCAATATTTTAGAGTAGACTCGATATCGTATATTAGTCTTGTAGAATTCCCTTCAAGAACTTCTGTTGACTTGAATTGACCACCATTTACAAATAGTAGTTTTTCCAAAATAGAGGTGCATGCTCCCATGTCATGGTTGAAATATTTTAAAAGTTCAACAGTGCAATATTCAGCAACAGAAGTCAAGAATTTGACATTTTAGCTTTATTTTACTATTTCAGTTAAGGGCAAAATGTGTTTTTACAACAATGAAGGTTGTCTGAGAACTATGATGCTCAGAAACATTGTTTGCTATAAGTCCTTGTTTTATAATAAAGCATAAAGGATAAGTGTAACTAGAAAGTCTTCAGTTCTTCATATCTAAATCTAATTTTTTAATGGATTTGAATGATATCCTTTTACCTACAAATAATTTAGCATTTTAAAAAAAGGCTGATTTATATACTCAAAAGTATATAAAGCTAGATACATCTAACTAAAAAAGGTAAATACCCTCAAATAGGAACTAAAGAAATCATAAAAATGCTTACTATAAGTAATTACTGTTAATAATTATATTTATAGCTAATATATAATAAATAACTACTACCCTAGTTTAGCATTTCTAGTTCTTTAAATAAAAATACACTTTAAATTTTCAAATGAGAACAGATCATGAATAGCTGTTGTCCAGTAATCATTGTGTTAACAGTTCACAGTACCAAACTAGAGGTACTTGAAGTTGCATAGCCTGTGCCTGATGTGTGAATAATAATTTCCTTTAAAGAGTGGAGCTGTTTACTCAGACACTTCAAGGCTCAGAAATGAAGTTAGCTAGTGCTTACTCCCTGTATGCAGAAGAAGGTGGTCAGAGGCTACATATGGGACCAGACCTGTTACTGTCACAAGATGGGTACTAAATAAAAAAGCCTTTCTTTAAAGCCTTGATGCTGTGGCTGTCAGTCAGGAAAAAAAACTACTTGGTATGCAATATTTAACTCTGAACTGAGACACACTTCTTGTGTTGCTACAGCTTTGATTTTCTAAAGAGTGGTGGAAAGCAGCAATTTTGTGTCCAATTTAATTAGATTATCAGTGGAGACACACAAACACTATCTCTCTTGTGGCTATCTAACTTTTGTCCTTTCCTTGTTTGTTGTTATCTCAACTTGAGCTAAGCCATTTTGACAGAAATCCTGTTTGTTGCTTGTGTGCAAGGACATTACTCAGGGCACACACTAAAGACAGGCTAGCTAACCAGTAGACCTCACTATAAAAAATTAATGTAAATCTCCCTTGAGATTCCAAATTCTTTGCTCATTCCAGTCTTCAACACATGCTACCTTGCTTCCTCCTAAAGTTGTTCTTTCCTGAGAAAATGAAAATAAGCAAGGAAAGCAAATAAACTCTTTGTGGCAGAGGTATATTTAGATAAAAACCTCCCTTCACACCTATGAATTGTCATCAAAACAAATGAAAAATAAACTATGCATGTTTTAATAAAGCTATTTTAATAAAATTACGTCAACTTCTATGTTGAAAGGATAGAAACATAGATGAATTCATACAAAAAATAAGACTCCTAACACAATAAATCAGGCTAAAAAGGGATACATTTGGTAGGAGGAACAATAAGAAAGAAGATTACTACATAAATAGGATATATATGGAGCCTAGATATATGAGTGAGGCAAAACACAACTAATGGGAAATGCACACAAGTGTAATTAACTCAGGTACAGAACTTAGCAGATATGGGTTGAAAGAACTACAGCTGGGACAAGGCTGGTGAAAACAGGGAAAATGCCATGTGGAAAATCTGTGTAGGGGAAATGAAGATCACAGCAATGACATAAAGGGCAGCATCAAGAACAAGTGTGGACCGTTACTCATCCCCTGTGCAAATAATGAATTACATTGTCATGCTTTGCCATTCAGAGTTTTTTTTATCTGGGGTGTTAAATGGGTATCCTGGCAATTTCAAGACTTGAGAAGCAAATAATGAAAATGATCTGATATATGAGGTGTCTGCCTTCCCCCTTTAATGATGGTTATTTACTGGTAAGAACACACAACACGAAAAAGTAATTATGCATGGTATCTGCTAACTGTGGGCTATAGGCATTCCTCCATAACGTTTATTGGCATGTTATTGCACTTCAGCTGAGGTGGGTAACTTGCCACTGCTCTTGCACATGCTCATGAGATACAGATAGCATTGTTTCATTTTAAATTAGCTATCTGTCACGTGGAATCTCCTTGAATTTGTCCTAAGTTAATATAGTGACCATGGAGTATTAGCACACCTCTGATATGGCTCAGAAACTTGATCATAGAGCATTGCTCTGAAGATTTGTTCAAGGTCACACCTTATATTTCTTGACTCATTCTTAGTGTTTGCAATTAAAAGAACAGAAGGATCCCTCATGCCATCAAAGCAGCTTTTCTGCTAAGAACATTTATGGCAACATTTTTCACAATCCTGAGAAGGAAAATATTCAGAGATGCAGTGGAAATGAGTGATGATGATTTACTCCCAGATAGCTGGGATTCCATCATTCAGAGGAACTCAGCAGTCCTTCTCCAATATTTCCTAGATGAGCATAACACTTTCCAAGTTGCATGTCTTTTTAAGATCTTTTATTCAGTCACTCTAATTAAAAGTCTTACGTGCTAGTCTGATGAATACATTGCTAGTCTTTCCAAACAGAGATGCATTACCTTACAAATATTCCCTCTAAAAAGGAGAATTTTTGTATGAGTAGTCTTTTTTCATGATATTTCTTTTTCTGCCAAAATCAAATGACCATTTAAGTGGTATAATATAATATAAACAAAAATTTTCTCATGGAAACATATTTTTATTTGTTTTGTCAGATGGGAGAGATTTCTGTACAGTGCTAGTGGTAATTATGCCTCTTGGGATATTTTTTCTTCTCATTGCCTGTGCTGCTTTCTACAGTCACTGTCTGTGCACTGCCCTTTGTGACAGCACATTTAGACTAGTGGGGCATATCAGGGACACTAAGCCATTCCTACATGTCAGATGCTTTCCACTTTTTGCTGAACAGAAGTGTAGAAAGCAGGCTGCTTCTTTCTCTGGACTGTATCAATGATTGTCCACTAGCACTGTAATTTTCTAATTCATTTCCACAGGGTTTATCCCTGTCCATCACCAAACACAGTGGAAAAAAGTGTATTTTATTTTTTTTTCCCTGAGGTTCAATTTTGATGGGAAAGAGGGTTCTGTCTGGAACCTGTTTCAACCACTTTTATTTGATTGCTACCAAGATTTCCCATTTAATTTCATTAAAATGTTCTTATTTATATTAATTACTTTGATAGATCAGAATAAATGTAACTAGAGCTGAAGAGTTAAAGATAGTAAATCATTCTCAATGACAGCTACAGCATAAAAAGCAGAAAAGTTGACTTTATTGAAGTCATACATAAAAGGCAGAATGTGGAGATTGATGTGTTATTATGAAATATATCCATAAACATGCTGTACAGAGACTGTTTTCTATTTCCTAGACCCAAGAAACTAAACTATAGTCAATAAGAAAAACAACTCTTAAGAAGGTGAATCCCAAATACTTCACTATGACTATAACTGTATTTTTTGGCTCTTCCTGCTTATGGACTAGTCTCATAAAGCATGACCTAGACATTTGATGAGGAAGACTGGACTGTGTGATTTGTGCTTTATCACCTCTAAGATAAGAAGGATTCTAGGTTGCATATGCAAATAACCCATACCAACCCCCAGCAGTGCTCTAGGCTTGGGGAGGAGTGGCTGGAGAGCTGCCAGGCACAGAGGGACCTAGGGGTGCTGANTTCAAGGTCTCTTCCAGCTGTAGCTGTTCTGTGATTCTGTGATTCTGTGAACCCTAGTGTCAGTATTCACAGAATCACACAGCATCACAGAATCATTAAGGTTGGAAGAGACCTCTAAGATCACCAAGTCCAACCATCTGCCTGTCACCACCATGCCACTAAACCATGTCCCTAAGTGCCACATCTATATGTTTCTTAAACACCTCCTATTCAGTTTATATTATTTAAGAAATCAGTGTAGTTAATTAATACACAGGTATATGCAAAAAAAACAACCCACTCTATGGAGACTTTTGACTCCTTAACATTTTCTCTAAAAAAAATAAATAAAATAAAATCATGTTTATTAAAAACAAAGAGAGGATAATAAAACCAATTAACCTATTGTTGACATGTTCTTAAATACACAAGACATTTGCATTTTTGACAGTTTAAGTAATAGAACAAACAGGAAAATGTTGTTAGATAATTAGTTCTGTTTAGTTTGTAAAGCTCAGGTCTTGTTGATAATGATGAAATACTATTTAACAGTGTCTTGGATGAGTATCTGTTCTTGCCAGCTCCATGAAAGATAAACCAAGACCTCATAAATTACTATTATCATTTTAGCACAGCAGCAGCAGTTATGGTTGACTGTACAACAAACAGACCAAGGAAAATATAGGGCTGAGAAAAACAAGAGATTGAAAAGACTACAAATGCTAATTTCTTTTTGATTAAACCTTTACACTCACCATCATTTGGATATTAGTTTTCATTTCACTTTTGAGAGGGATATAAGTTCCAAGTCCTGGGAGCTGGGATCATGTTCAAATACTTGCAACAGGACTTCTGCCACCCTGTTAGGGACTATTACTCCCCAGTGAAGAAAAACACACATAAAAATGTGATTCAGTTCCTCTAAGCATCTTTAGTAGCAGGGCACAGATGAAGCAGCACTAATCTATATGAATATTGTTGACTTAGACAAATACAAAAATAATAGATATAAAACCCAAGTAAGGCCATTACTGGTTAAAATAAATGATGATGTAATGATATAGGAGCCCTGGGGCAGTGCATCAGTACTTGCTACAAGAGAAGCAACAAAACTTACTGCCTCAGGATCTTTATTTATTTTTCTCAGTACCTAAAGGGGCCTTATAAGAAAGATGTCCAGAGAGGTGGTAAATGTCCCATCCCTAGAAAAATCTCAGATCAGGTCATATGGGGCTCTGAGCAACCTAGTCTAGTTGAAGATGCCCCTGCTTACTGCAGGGGGCTGTTGGACTAGATGGCCTTTAAAGCAAAGAACAGGGAATAAAAACCAGTTTTGCATCTGCAAATACAAAAAAAATATGATATTAAGAATTTAACATAAGGTCATATTTGAAATTATCTACAAGAATATTTGTCCTATAATGCCTCATTAACCTCTTATTTATGTATTGAGGGCTATTTGAAACAGGTTGTATCTCCCATGATGCAGACAAATACTGTGTTTGTATCATTGCTCTGCTTCTTATTTTGACAGCAAGCATTACAAAACAGGTATTTCCTGCATTTTGAGCAAAGTATACCAATTTAGGGAAAGAAGGGAAAATTTCTGGAGGGCTGTACATCAATGATCAAATACAATTAATATTTTTTTATCAATTACTCATGTCAAGACAATAGAAGTAAAAACTATTAAGGAACTGATATAGAGATACGTTTTGAACTATAAAAACAGGAAAAAGAAATCCCTAGTTGCTTAATTACAACATGTATTCAAAACATCAGTTTCCCCAGTTTATGGAAAATGAATGCTGCATTCTCTCATTTCACAAGTGGGACACACAAAGTGAAAAGAAACAGAATCATAGAATGTTTGTGGCTGGAAAGGACCTTTAAAGGTCTTCTAGTCTAACCTGTCCTGCAGTGAGCAGGGGCATCTGCAACTAAGATCAGGTTGCTCAGAGCTCCACACAATCTTACCTGTAGTGTTTCCATCAGTGGGGTTTTTACCACCACTCTGGGTAACCTGTGCCAGTGTTTCACCATCCTCAGTGTAGAAAACATCTTCCTTACATCTAGTCTAAATCTACCCTCTTTTAGTTCAAAATCATCACCCCTTGTCCTGTCACAACAAGCCCTGCTAATAAGACTGTCCCCATCTTGCTTATAGGTCCCCTTTAAGTACTGAAAGGCTTCAATAAAGTCTCCCTGGAGCCTTCTCCATGATTAAAGGAACACTCTAAGCACTCTATGCTGAGTTTTTTTACTACTTCAAAATAAGGCATTTCTCATGTTCCCTCATTCCTTCCTCTTTTAAACACACCATCAATAATAGTTTTGACCACTTAAAAGCATTTATGGTCAGCCACTCTCTGGAACTTTCAGTACACTCTCATTTTATCATGATGGGGATTTAAGCACTGCTGTCTTCCTTCAATGTCACTCCTTCCATCTTCAAGGTATGAAAGCTACTGCTTTGACCATTCAGGCCATAGAGGAGATTTTAGGAAGTCATATGCAAATTTGATGGGCACACAGAGTTGTCCAGATACGCTCACCATTCTATGTACATACACTAATGAGTGATTAACATATGCTAATGATATCCAAGGACTCATCAACACTAATCTGAAAACTGGCAGGTTGTCAAGTCCAGTTTGGGAGCAACCTGCCACAGCAGCAACCCCTGTGACAGAGAAAAGCACCAGGGATGAGAGAAGGCAGGGATCTGTTTAAAAATCAAAAAGCTGTACTTCTCAGCTGCTGACAGTAAGAACTGAAGATCTCAGCTGAAGGCCACACTTCTGGTCTAAACTTTAACTAGACATGTACACAAGTGGGCAAATAATGCCTCTGATGGTAAACTGGATGTGCAAAAATAACATCACAGAATCACAGATTGCTAGTGTTTGGAAGGGACCTCTGGAGATGATCTAGTCCAACTCCCCTGACAAAGCAGGGTCACCTAGAGCAGGGTGCACAGGATCACATCCAGGCAGATTTTGAAAGTCTCCAGAGAAGGAGACTCCACAACATCTCTGGGCAGCCTAGGCCAGTGCTCTGTCACTTGCAAAGGAAAGAATTTTTTGCTTACGTTCAGATGAAATCTTCTGTGTTCTAGTTTGTGCCCATCGCCCTTGTCCTGTTGCTGGGCACCACTTAGAAGAATCTGGCCCCATCCTCTTGACCCTTGCCCTTTAGATATTGATAAGCATTGATAAGATCCCCTCTCAGTCTGCCCTTATCCAGGCTAAACAGCCCTAGGGCTCTCAGCCTTTTCTCCTCACAGAGATGTTCCAGTCCTCTCATCATCTTTATAGCCCTAATAATTACAGAAAATGTACAAAACATTCATGCAACTTCCACCAATTTTCTACATGTGGTATTTAACTCAGAGAGGAAACATGACTTCCCTCCCACTTGCTTTAACTTTTCCTCTTTGGCATAAGCCAGGCAGAAGTGAAGTGGACAGATGTTCCCTGTTCTCTCAATTGCAAACAGCAGTAATTCTGTTATGGATCAAACAACTTGCACTGCATTCACCTGGCATCTCTTACTCTTAAGTTTGATTGTTTATATCATATCCTTGTGTTAGTGCTTCCAGCAGTGGGGAAACCCTCTGTTAGCATTTATCATTAGCCTGACAGCTAAAATCAATTGTTTGTATTCAGGAAAGCAGTAGCTTGATAAGGTCTTGAGAACCCTCCAAATATTTTTTGTAAAATTTTATTACATAAAAGCAGAGAGTCCTTTCAATTACACACCTAAGAAGTGGGTAGGAAAAGGTACAACTGGAGATAAGGCATGTAAAAACAGGAACAAAAACAGTCATGCAAAAAAAAAAAAATCACCACAAAGACTCACATAAATCATGAAGAAAAAGGGCAGCAAAAAACATACAAATGGATGAAAAATAAGCAGAAACTAGTATTTATATTTCATAGTTACATACTTGGGCTCCCTGTGTATTTTCTATAATACCACATATAGTATCTTCTTTCTGAGTCTTCATGAGATGCCATGGCTAGCCATTTTCTGATGTTTTGATAAATGTGTATTTCCACCTATGATTAACAGCAATCAGTTATGCTGATTAGCTTCTCCTATTTGAACATCTACTATAGGCCCTGTGTGAAACTACTGATGAGGTACTGGATAAAGTTTTATGCTATCTTTAGTGAGGATTTTGCTTAAACCAAAAAGGTTTAAATAAGAATGGCAACAACTGCAGTCATTATGTGTATGTGCCACCATTCATTTTGGGCAAATATTCCCTCAGATCAGTTTTCTGCATAGCACAAGATACTGCTACTTGACAAGAAATGCACCTTGACAAGTCCACCAGAAAAGGGGAAAAACAAAGACTGTCATACCAGTTTGTGATAGTAGAGATAATAGAATCTAAAATTATAAAATATATCTCCTCTAATGCATAATTTGTTTTAAGTAGAGCATATCAAGTCTTTTCCCAGGGAACATGGGGCATTGTTAGAAAGCAAACAGAAAAAAAGCATTTTTCCTTTAACTGTGAAAAAAAAACACTAAAAGGCTAATTTCATACTGGAGCTTATTCACCTGATTAATTATTTCAGAGTTTAAGCTTCTACTGTTCTACACTGCTTTATTAATATTTTTATAAGAAATTTGTAACAGTCATGGAACTTCTCTGAACACTGGAATGTGTCAATTCCTTCTGTCCATGATTCCATATGCCAGGTTTAAAAAAATCCATGAAGTATAGATGCAATACCTACTGGTCTAGTACATTTATAGCTATGAAAAAAGCAAGATCTATAGCAGGCAGAAGAGAAAGGTACAAATCCCTTATATACAAAACAATATATAATGGATATTCATGGTTCTTCTGTGGCAAAAGAACCCCTGGGCATTTGCATGTTATAGCTTGGGCATATTTGTGTCTGTTTCATTTTTGCCATAAAATAATTTCAAATATCCTAAGTAACATTTTAACATTTTAAAAGTCTTTTGAAGTATATCCCTATTTTGTCACTCTGGAACATTCATATTATAGGCATCCTTCACATCATGGACAGTATATTAGTCTCAAGATAAATGCTAATATATATTTCTATTTCTGTGTATTACTATTTCTGCTACAATTTCTCTGATGGTCCTTTTTATCAGCTATTTGACACTACTTCCACATGCAATGAACACTTTTTTCTTGGCTGCCCTCCATTTCATCTGCGATTCTAAGGCTGAGAGCTAATCATACTGATTTTTCTTTCCTTTTTCTCTCTCTGGGCAATTGGTCCAAGAGGGCTTAAAGAAGCCTCCTGTAAAATGGCAAAGTACCTGTGAAATGAAGTATTTGAGATGGTGTTGTCAACATCTGCCAATGACAAAGCACTTATCCCAGATAGCCTCTTCATGCTACTTTTTGCTCAGATCTTCCAAACTTTATTAGATGCTGTTCCTAAAATGCCACACATATTCCAAAAGCTGCTAGAATGTTCCATCAGAAAATCAGCTACGTTTCACTACTAAGTCCCTCCCTATCTATATGTGTCTTACCAGCCCATGTATTTAGGCACCACATTACTGTTTTCTCCTATTCCATGTCCTTCAGCCATTCGCTCCACCCCACCCACAACACCATCCCCCCTATTTTCATCAATCCCTTGGGTTTCTTTTAGTTCCAGAAAGCTGGTCCACTTGACATCCAATGTGTGTATAAAACAGGCTTGCACAGTCATTCCTGTGGCCAGCAGGTCAAGGGAGGTGATTCTATCACAGTATCACAGTATGTCAGGGNCCTCAGGGCTGTTCTCCAACAGATCAGTTCCTAGTCTGTACTGATCCATGGGGTTGTTCCTTCCCAGATGCAGTACTTTACATTTACCCTTGTTAAATTTCATCAAGTTTCTCCCTGCCCATCTCTCTAGCCTGTCCAGGTCACTCTGGATGGCAGCACAGTCTTCTTGTGTGCCAGCCACTCCTCCAAGCTTGGGATCATCCGCAAACTTGCTGAGGGAACACTCTACCCCTCTACACTGCTCTGCTCAGACCCCCCCTGGAGTACTGTGTCTAGCTCTGGAGTCTCAGCACAAGAAGACATGGACCTGTTGGAGCAGGTCTAGAGGAGGCCAAAATCAATGATCAACATCTCTCCTATAAAGAAAGGCTAAGAGAGTTGGGGTTGGAAGAGAGTAAAGAGAAAGAGAAGGAAAAGAGAAGGCTCCAGGGAAACCTTATAGCAGCCTTTCAGTATTTAAAGGGGACCTCTAAGAAAGATGGGGGAAGTCTTTCTAGCAGGGCTTGTTGCATTAGGACAAGGGCCAATGGTTTTAATCTGAAAGAGAGTAGATTGAGACTAGATCCAGAGCAGAAATTTTTCACTATGAGGATGGTGAGGCACTGGCACAGGTTGCCCAGAGAGATGGTAGATGTCCCATCCCTGGAAACATTCAAGATCAGGTTGGACAGGTCTCTGAGCAACCTAATTTAGTTAGAGATGTCCCTGCTCACTGTAGAGGAGTTGCACTAGAAGAGCTTTAAAGGTTGATTGCAACCCAAACCATTCTATGATTCTGTAGTCCTCTCCAGATCACTGTTGATTTGCTTCACTGCTGTCACTCTTCATTCTCTGGTGCCAGTGACAGTACTTTTAGGTAAGCCACCAGAAATACAGATGATGCAACCTGTTCTTTCATTAAAAAAAGGTTTGGCAGCCTCAGTCATCATCTGAAAGAACTTTAGGGTTTTCCACTGAATCATCACCTAGAATATAAATTTTTCTGCCCTTCAGTTCCTTTCCTGACAGTAACTGATACTTATGGTCAGAGAGTTTGGGGGTTTTGTTTTTTTCTGAGTTTTCCAATACTGCATACTAATAAATCCAGTTTTGCAGTAAGTGATGATAATTTTTATTTGCTTTTACAGTCAACTTGATGAAATTTCAGCCATAATAGCACACATTTCAGGAAAATAAAATCTGTTCTGTCATTCATCCCAAAATGTTGTTTTGAAAAAAATGCATCAGGGATCATTTAAAGTATCATTTGAAAGAAGGGATATTTTCCAAGTTGGATAGAGAAATAGAGAATTAAAAAAACCAAGAAAAACAACAACAAAAAAACCTCACCAATGTGAAAATCTGCTTTGTTGCAATGCTTCAAGGAAGCCAAGATAATACAGCATCATATTTGACTTTTCTGCCACTGACAGGATAATCAAGCAGATGAAGCATCTCGGTGAATTATAGCACTGTACTGACTTTTCTTCCAAAGAGTCAGAAAGATCAAATGATGTTTGGAGCTGCTGAGATTGAGGGATTCCATTAGATGCTGTCTTTCCTTCCCCTCTTTCTAACAAGATGGAAGCTTTTTAGAAAAATATGTGACAAATGACTACTCACAGCAGAAATAAATCACCCACCACAGAGTACAGCATTATTAATAGTGCAATAATAGTAATAACTTACTTTGAGAGCAAAGAAGTACTATTAAGAGGGACACAGTAGCTAATAGCATTTGCTCTAACAGGGGCTAGGGGACAAACCTTCCTTCAGTACCTTATAAATAAGCAGAAGATTAAAGGAGCCTGTGGGATCAGGTCAAGCACACCTCAAAAATAGCCTGATTTTTCCAGAATGCTACAGAGCAAGCACTGCATGGGAAGTGTTCTCCATCTCCCCTCTGTGACAATATTTGGATAGTTCTTTAGTTAATGTAAATTAGAGTGAGAGGACACTTAGTTGCAATAAAAGACTCGAGGGGGTCATAATGTATGATAATGCTAAGGAGGGCTCTGACATGTTTTTTCAGTAATTATTAGGCTTGTTTTCTCCTTAGGAAAGTGCTTTGTGGAAACCAAAACTGAAATTTAGCACATGGATTTATATTCAATCTGCATTTATCATCACTATTTAAAAAAATTAATTATTCATGAATGGTCAAGTTGATAGTTCTTTCAGGTCTTTCTATTTGGTTAAACAACTATTTTGGGAAGAACATTTTATATTGTTTTATATGTCTTCAAATATATTCATGTATGTGTGTTTATATTTATCTTAGCAGCAAATATTCACAAAAAATAACTTGGATTTCATGAAGGGTGAAGCTGTTAAGAAGTGGTGAAGAATCCATGTCAGAGTTTTCTAGCATGTTTTAAAGCTTTGAACCAAAATATTCTAGGTATTCTATGGTTTGCATGGACATAAAATGAAACAAAAAATCATTTTAACACAAAAAGCAAATGAATGTAACTACCCATCAATTTACTTTCCATTTTATTGTCTTGGTTTTGTTTGTCTGTAGCATTTTACAGAGGAGCATATTTTTGTTTTCTAACTAATGGCATAATTAATGAAATGAGTAATTAATTAATGGATGAAAATACTCATTATCTTCCTGATTATTGATTGATTTTTTCAAATAAAAATTGTAAAAAAAATAAAGCAATAGAAAAAAAAAAGATTAAAAGTCATTGAACTCCACAGTTACATATTCCAAGTGACTGAGGTCACATATAAATATATTTGGAAATGTGTATATATAATATAAATATATATAAAGCTCTGTTGGTAATAGCATTCAATTTACTATTGAAAAGCCAGAATACAGCTCCTGAGAAAAAGAGTCACCATGGAAATTTCCACACTAGAGTTTCTGCTCTCATGCTATTTCTATATCCAGAATATAGAAGTATTTCTGGAATTGCTATACATCTGTGAGTGACAGTAAAGGCCAAAACCACTCTATTGACCTCTTTTTGAAGGAAAGAAGTTATAAAGTACCCTCATTTTCCAGAAAAGCTACATCTTAGTGAAGTTAAACCAAAAAGATACCACAAGGTATTTTATAAGTGAGTTTAGTATTTGTGAGAACAATGACATAACACTACCTGAAAGAACAGGGGGGACTGGGGGAATTGAGGCAAACCTTCCAAGACCAGCCTACTAAAGCAGTTTTTTCAGCTCAAGAGTAGTGGCTAACAGTCATGCTACCTCAGAATCACAGAATGGTAGGGGTTAGAAGTGAACTCTGGAGATCATCTAGCCCAATCCCCCTGCTAAAGCAGGGTCACCTAGAGCAGGTTGCCCAGGATCACCTCCAGTTACTATAGTCCACTTCATTCCAGCAGAATCAAGTCCCAAGACTGAAGGAAACATAAAACTTCCATTGCAATTTTTCACGGGTGACATAAAAGAGACAACTGTTCAGACACTAAAATGACATTTAGAATAAACCTAAGCCCCAGCTGAAGTGCAGGAATGACAGTTCCTGACAACAAGTGAAAGACCATAAACCTTTAAAACCCCTTTATGTTTATGCAATGCTGTGAATGTGTATGTGCAAGGAAGGGTTTGTCTAGGCCACTACATATTCATGGCCAAAGCTCTTTTGTTGTGCAAATTCCAGCCTTTGCATCTTGATTACTTCCTTCTAGGTTTGTAGAGCACACAGCCTCAGCACAGAGGCTATTTCAGACCTCCTCCTCAGCCAGTGATACAACATTCATAAGCTTTGGAAAATAGGAAGATTTCTCTGTGCTTCCCATTCTCGCTAGCTGGCTGGCTGGTTGGTTCTCTCTGCAAAATGTGGCCTTTTAGATTGTCCCTTGTGAAGTATTTAACACTTTTCTACTGTCTATATAGATAATTAGGTGCCAAGTTTCAGCATTTTTAATTAGTTCATGCAAATAGGCTTGCTGAGGGAGAGATGCAACAGCATTTAAGTACTAACAGAGACATTCTGGCTCTTATTGAAAATGGTATCTACATAAAAAATGAAGAACATGATGAAATATTTAGCATTTTGTATATAGGAGTTTCTGAGTTTTGCTGTTGATTTTTTTTTTTTTAATGTGGCTTCTTTTTTTTGTTTTACTTTTCAAATCTGAGACATTTCTTTCCACCTATGTTTCTAAGTAGAAGATTAAATGCTGTTATGACCCTTGGAGATAAAAGGACTTGCTATTGGAGCATCTCAAGTTTCCAGAACTGCCATATGAGATTAATTGTTGCTGTTGCTCACTGTGGATCTCAAAGGTTAAAACAATAAGTGAGTCCTGATATAACTAAGAATGTATGAATTATTTCATCTGCTTCTTCTTCACTCACACATTACACAGCAATAACCTTATTAGTCATATTCAGCATCAGGAACATGAATCCAACAATGTATGCTTACACCAGAGCACACAAATGAAAAAGGCATAGTTAGAATATGGTGAGTAAATCACAAATCTTCTGGACTCAATTGATGTCTAAAGATTTAAGCGTGTTCTGTAGATTTTTAGGACTTTTAGAATTATGTTAAGCTTCCTGGATTGTTCACATATTAAGAACCACTAGGCCTGCTCCTGAGGGACTATTTTGGACTTTCCCATTCCTCACCAAGGACATGATGTTTTGAAGAAGCCACCTGCAGATACCCTGAAGACAAAACAGCAGAAGAGGGCCAAGCCCCACGTGGGCCCTCTCTGAGGGGCCAAGCTGAAGACCACCAGAGTTGGGCCATTGGAAAACCTAATGCCAGGGTTGGCTATAGATATCAATATGTTAATTACTAATAAAATGTATAAAAGGTGTAATCCCTTGGGGCAAAGGCACGTGTGTCTATGTACAAGATCTCGAAGGTGTGGAATTCCAACTGAAGGTAACTCTGTCTTTCTCTACTAATTTTGTGCTGAGTGCCTATTTTCCAGAA
>VWZO01013394.1:9754-39758 GCA_013396975.1 Bucco capensis
CCCCCCCCCCCCCCCCCTCATCCAGTAAGGGATGGAGATTCTCCCTGGTTCTCTTTTCATTGTTGATTTATTTGTAGAAACTTCTGTTTAGTTCCAGCTGGGCTGTTCCCTTCCTAATTTTCTCTGTGTATAACCTGACAAGATCTCTGTACTCCTTCTGAGTTGCCTGTCCCTTCTTCCAGAGGTGATAAACCCTCCTTTGCTTCCTAAGTCCCATCAAAAGCTCCCTATTCAACCCGGCTGGCCATTTCCCCTGCCCTTTAGTCTTACAGCACATGAGGATAGCTCTCTCCTGGGCCTTTAAGATTACCTTCTTGAAGACTGTCCAGTCTTCCTGGACCCCTTTACCCTTCAGGCTTGTATCCCAAGGTACTCTGTCAACCAGTGTTCTGAAGAGTACAATGTCTGCCCTCCGGAAATCCAAGGTGGAGGTTCTGCTAACCCTTCTCTTTACATTGCTAAGAATTCAGAATTTAACCAATTCATGATCACTAAGCCCAAGACAGCCTCCAACCACCACATCTCTCACTAGTCCTTCTATATTTGTGAACAGGAGGTCGAGTGAGGCAACTTCCCTAGTAGGCTCATCTACCAATTGTGTCAGGAAACTATCTTCCATACACTCAAGAAACCTCCTAGCCTGCCTGCTCTCTGCTGTGTTATATTTCCAGCAGATGTTTGGTAGGTTGAAGTCCCCAACCAGAACAAGGGCTGGTGATTGTAAGACTTCAGCCAGCTGTTTACAGAGTATTTCATCTGCCTGCTCCTCTTGGTTGGGTGGTCAGATTCTGCACACAAGATCTCCCTTATTTGCCTTCCTCTTCATCCTTACCTACAAGCACTCCACTTTATCATCATTGAAATCAAGTTCTATACACTCAAAATACTCCCACACGCCTGCCTCTCCTTCCTTGTCTATCCCTCCCAAAGAACTTATCGTACATCTTTGTGTATAACGAACACATACGTGATCACATAAATGCAGAGAGACAAAGTAAAGCTCCACACACAAAGCCAACCCAGAGCAGGTTGCACAGGATCCCATCCAAGTGGGTTTGTAATCTCTCCACAGAAGGAGAATCCAGAAACTGTGTAGGTAGCCTGGGCCAGTGTTCTGGCACCATCACAGTAAAGAAGCATTTTGTTATTTTTAAGTGAAATTTTCTGTTCCAGTTGTGCCCATTGTGCCCTTGTCCTGTCACTGGGCACCACTGAGAAGAGACAGTGGCCCCATGGTCTTGTCCCTACCCTTTAGATATTGATAAGCACTGGTAAGATCTCTCAGCCTTCTCCAGGCTAAACAGTCCTAGGACTCTCACCCTTTCCTCATCAGAGAGATACTCCAGTTCCCCAACCTTTTGGGTTTATAAGCTTGGAAACCTTACCCAGACACGCACTGAAAAGCTACCAGCTCCAGAGAGGGCAAAGTCCTGTACTGGCTAGGAGGTTTACACTAAGGCCAAAGCTGGCTGGAGATGCCGGAAAGGCAAAATAGCAAAAATGTAGATTTCGGGGTTTGTCCTGATACTAATTAGTATTTGTGACTCATTTTTCCTTTGAAGCCAGCTGAGAATCTGGCCCTTGGGCACAGGTAGGCACTCCTGAATGAGTGGTGGCGTTTTCCCTGGGATCAGATCTTGTACCAGCTGTGCAGTTTGGCTGATTTTACACAGCATGCCCACAGGAAGAGGCTTCAAAGCTACTGTAATAAGAACTATCGTGGGCAGGTTGATGGGTTGATTCAGCCACATCCTGTTTTATCCCACAAAAAGAACTGGTGAGAGTTCTTTTATTGAACCTCATACAATTGGCCTTGGCCCATCTATCCAGCTTATTCAAGTCCCTCTACAGAGCCTCCTTGCCCTCAAGCAAATCAACACTCCTACACAATTTGGTGTCATCTGCAAATACCCTTCACAGTTCAAGGGTGAAAAACATGAAGAAAATGAGCTGAGTGTCCCAAGTACTGATTTTCGAGAAAGCAAAGGATCTTCAACACAAGTAAATGTGAAGTTTGCATCAAAGAATATGTTAAGCTCACACAATGGCAAAGTGCAGCTCTCTGATCCTCCTCGCTATTTCCATCCCCTCTGGCCAAGGAAAAATAAGCATTACCAGGTCAACCAGCCTGAAATTAGTTTTAATTTCAACTACCTAGATAACTATTAACAATGCTTTCAGGAATGTAGAGCATAACTAGATATGTACTCTTCACTGGTTTCTTATTAAAGACTACTCTTTCCATTTAGCTGACCTCCTGAAGGTTTTTTGCATGTCTGCAGGTGTTAAAACAGTCTCTAAGCTGACACACTGTGCCCTTTGACAATAAGGAGTTATGGGGTCCTAGGTCAGGAATAACAGTCCTTAGATCTCCTAATGCTCCCAGAGACTGATCATTTTCCCTTCAGTTTACATATTTAGTGTTTCTTCACAACATGAGACAGGCTACTTCAAAAGACAAATGTTTAACTGATTAAATAAAGGGAATGTTTTTGTGGTACAGGATGCTTCAACTCATGGAATCACTTTACTATGAAATAGGATGGAGAAAACCATCCTGGATTGAAAAACGAGCTCAAGGACAGTTAGCGTAAAGAAGGCTACCATTTTCAGGTTACACAGAATATAAATTTATCATCTGACACAAAAGTGGTCTCAGTGAAGGAGGAACTACTCGAAAAAAATAACTTCAATTTTAGAGTGATCTGATATTATGCAGACAGTGAAACAGATCCTGATGAGAAAATTGAACTCGTCATGATTTCTTACAGGCTTAGATGATGACTTTTTTTCTAGTGAGAATATGATTTATTAAAAGGTATTTTTAAGAAAGAAATGCATGTAGTGTTGTACAAATGGAGTCACAGATCCAAGTGATTCTTACTTGCATTTCAGAAAAGCTTGTTTATAGCATTATGTATCTGTAGGAAAACAGATGGAAATAGTGAGCTACATCTTGTGTTGCTACCTGGAGGACAAGATTGAAGAATATGGAAGAGGTCAAGTGACAGCAGTCTGGCAACCTTTTATCAAGGAAAAGCCCAAATACAAAAGTACCTTTCTTTTTGAACTAAGTGTTCTACTTTTGAATAAAAGTGTGAAAGGGGCCGATAGAGTCCTTTCAAATTACATGTTGTCAGAGTATGTTTGCAAAGGTGTTAACAGACTTTCAAACCAACAACAAAGCAGGTGCAGAGGGAATGGAAACTGCTGGTGGTACTTTAGAACCTGTCTAGGATGAAATTTATAGTTTGCTTTATGTTATGGTATGGTACATATCAAAATAAGTGAGCATAAGATTAAAGTATTACACACATTATAACCAATTGTGACAATGAATGTCCTGGAGACCTACACGTGTTTAAGTGAAAAGTGATTGTATTTGCTAGATATATTGCTAGATGATAACTTAATTTGACATGAGTGTTTTAATTAGCCAAACACTGATTTCATTGTGCATTACATTGCTCTTTGAAGTTTTACCTTTTTCTTCCTTGTAGATATGATGTTCAGAATCCGGTAGATAAAGTCCTTCTGTCCAAAAAACATCAGCACAGAATTGAAAAATGCTACACAGGGACAATACACAACAGCCACTTACCCTCTGATGGGGAGAAGAAGTTAAAAGCTAGTCAAGAAGATTTAAAAACAGCAACAAGTTCTGAGGAGCTGAAATCCACAGTGAAGGAGAAGCCAAGGGCCAGGTCTGGTCTCATTGTCAGAGGAATGATGGCTGGACCAGTAGCAAGTAGTAACAAGGTGATTTCCAACATATAGAAAACATTTGGCTTGGCCACAGATTTTATATTTAACTTTCTGCAATAAGGTCAGGTGCAAATAGTATTAAAGTGATTTCTGCATGCTAATCTGCAGTGTGAAAATATGTGGTAAGTTAGGGTTCTGCTTAATTCAGGAATTCATCAGATGTAACCACTACATACAACTGTGCTCTGCATGTCTGTCAGCTTAGCTTACAGAATTTCTTTATAAATCTTCTCATTTCTTGGTATCTCTTGACAGATGTGATTTTCCCAGGAAAATTGCTTTTTTACCTTAGCAATATCTACAGTTTTGAAAGTTTTCTTAGCCGTGGATAGCTATATTACTCAGGTTTTTCCCAAACCCCACATTTAATAAGTAGCAGTTTGGAACTGAAAATTACTTTCAGTTAGAACTAGGTTTCTAAATTGGTCCAATCAGACCATATTCCATCAGTTAGCATTTTCAAAACAAAATCCTAAAATCCTCTGGTTTATTTTTTTTTGTTTTTGTTTTGTTGTGTTTTTTTTTTCTTTCATGCTGCTCTTAAATACACAGGAACATGCCCTGCATAAAATTAGGCTTATAATAATGAGAAATTACAATATTTTAAACATGCCCTTTAGGTAATACTGAATAGAATATGGAAGATAAATGAATTAGTTGGATTTTTCTAATTGTCTCTGATTTGGAAATAAAGACTAGATACCTGTAGTGGGCAGTCTTCCCAGTAAAATGTCTTATATGTCATAGTTTCCTGAGTTAGGTGCAACCCCAAAATTAATCCTTTAGGGGATATTTTGTTGATGTTATTGGGTAAAGGACAGTAGTTTTAAACAGTATATAGCATCTTTAATACTGTTGAAATTATAAGTAAAAGTGCATGCCTGTCATGTATTATCAATTTTTAAAAAATCACATTTGCTATATAACATGATTCCTAATAATAAACAAATTGCCTAGCCCACAAATTAGTGACAAAATATAAGTTTGCTTTAACATGTTTATTTAAACATGTTCAAAGTTTAATCTGTGGGTGTAATGGCACTTATTTCTAGGATCTGCAAAAAAGGAGGCTTTCAAAACAATCCACTAGCATAGGCAGCACAGCACAGTTCAAGGGTGAAGAACATGAAGAAAATGAGCTGAGTGTCCCAAGTACTGATTTTCGAGAAAGCAAAGGATCTTCAACACAAGTAAATGTGAAGTTTGCATCAAAGAATATGTTAAGCTCACACGCAAGTTCAGCCTCTGAAAAAGTAAGAAACATCCCCAAAGATACAGATGACTTCCTTGCCAAACTGCTGCCTGAAAGTGAGAGGACCAAGAGAGAGGAAAGAAAATCTGTTCCCAACTTTGGTACAGACAGCAATGAAAAAAGCCTTAAAGTGAGTGCCTCTCACAGACATTCAGGGTCTGGAAGAGAGAAAAGAGAAAGATTCCTCAAGAAAAATGAGAGTCAGTTGTCAGGCCACAGGTAAGATTATTTTTAAGAATATTATACTAAAATGTTGAGAAAATCTGATGCAGGACTCAGAGTGACTGAGACACATCTTCTGATCTACTAGTGACTTTCCAGTACCTAAAGAGAACTTGCAAGAAGGCTCCAGAGGGCCTGTTTGCAAAGGCCTGGAGGGAAAGGACAAGGGGCAATGGTTTTAAATTGGAGAGGAGTAGATTTAAACTGGATATTAGAAAGAAGTTCCTCACCATGAGGGTGCTGGAACACTGGAACAGGTTGCCCAGGAAGGTGGTTGAGTTCCCATCCCTGGAGGCATTCAAGGTGAGGCTTGCCAGGGCTCTGGGCAAGCTGCTCTAGTTGGGGATGTCCCTGCCCACTGCAGGGGGGTTGGACTAGATGAGCTCCAGAGGCCCCTTCCAACCCAAACCAGTCTAGGATTCTACGATTCTATGATTTCATTGAGAAGTAACTGGAAGAGAACACAGAATTCCACCATAGTAGGGATTGGAAGGGACCTCTAGGGATCATCTAGTCCAACCCCCCTGCTAAATCAGGGTCACCAAAAGCAGGTTTCCCAGGATCACATCCAGGTGGGTTTGAAATCTCTCCAGAGAAGGAGACTCCACAACCTCAGTAGGCAGCCTGGGCCAGTGCTCTGGCATCCTCAAAAAAAAGTTTTCCCTTATGTTTGAGCTTCCTGTGTTCTAGTTTGTACCCATTGCCCCTTGTCCTGTCACTGGGAACCACTGAAAAGAGACTATTCCCTTCCTCTTGACTCTAGAGCCCTTTAGATACTGATAAGCATTGAGAAAATACCCTCTCAGTCTTCTCTTCTCCAGGCTAAACAGCCCTAGGGCTCCCAGCCTTTCCTCCTTAGAGAGATGCTTCAGTTCCCTAATCATCTTTAGCCCTTCATTGGACTCTCTCTAGAAGAAGATACTGAAAAGAAGTTTTAAGATTTAACTCACTGACTTTTGACATCTCAAACCAATCAAGACTCCTTTCTTGTTCAGTGGAGTGACCCTAGAGGTGTTGGTTTCTCTTTACTGCTTTAAAAGGGAGACAGCTGCTAGTTCAGACTCAGACCACTTAGACATGTAAGCATCTAAGCATTACAGGTGACGTCTACCTGTGGAGGTCATCTGCAATGTTCTACAGCGACATTGCTTGCTTTGTAGGAAATAGTGTTTATTATCTCTAAATACTGCTGTAGTATATCCAGAAAACCTCGAAGGATAAAATTAAGGAATACTGGCCAAGTGCATACATATTTCCACATGGTGCAATGTTGTGTTAAAATATCCAAGCCATGTCCATTTTTTTCAATTGTGCTACATTGCTTCACATTGATACGAGAAGTTTAGAAGAGCCTCCTGGGAATTGTAAATAGGTATTTTTGGCTTTTCTCTGTCTAATATTCTTAATTGACCTTCTATTTTCCTGTGCCACATCTCAAAGCTGGCTTCATAGTGAGGCTGTGACTTGGCTTGGGTTTTGAAATGCTTCAGGATGAGTCTTCCATCAGAGTTTAACCATTCTGGAATTCTGACTCACTGAAGATCACAGTATCACAATATGTCAGATGCTTTAGGTTTGAGCAATAACTGGGCAACTGTGTATTCCTGGTGTTTGATAAACTGAATAAATAGGATGTTATTTATGAGTGTCCTCCTTCAGAGGAGTGGTTTGGTTTCAGCAAGAACAGAAGATGGAGCTATTTCCTAAGCAGAGTCCATGTTACCTGTTTCCAAAGTGAAAGGGAGACATTCCTGCCAGTTGATCTGAGTTAAAGCCAGTAGGGCATTTGAATTCCTGCTGAGCTCTGAGTGCTTGACAACTCACACTGAAATCAGCAGGACTCCTGATAATCCTGAAGTTATGTAGAAGTAGCAGAGAGTGGAAGTGAATCTCCAAATAAACATTGACCAATATAAGACCTGGCTCCTTCAACACTTTTGTATCCCTTTGGCCAAATCCTGCAGTGTCTGAGAGCCTTTCAGGATTCAGCCAGTGTGCTTGAGCGTTTTGAGGCATGAAAAATTACAGTGTAGGAGCAAGGCCAGAGCCTTGTATAGCAATGAGAAAAGGTTCTCTGCCAACTTTAATATCTTGAGGTGCAGTCAACCCTCCCTTGAGTGGGGGTGAACCAGTTGACCTCCAGAGGTCCCTTCCAACCTCATCCATTATGTGGTTTTGTGCTTCTCCTTAATGCTGAATCCCCTACAAGAAGGAAGTATTTATCACTAAACTGAACACACAGGAAAAAAAAAAATAGAGTCTATAGTGGAATGGAATTAATGATCTTAAGGAAATGAAAAAAAAGCTGTTGAAGTTTATGCATGACCTTGGATTAATATCTTTCTATTGCTTTTCCAGAAAAACCATGGTGAATAACAAGTTATATGGGCTGCGTGGTGCTAGCAAAACCACTTCACAGTACTTGAGAAACAAATTTTTCTCAGCTACGAAGACATAGTACAGTTGTTGCTTATGCAGCCTCTGAAGTTGAAGTGCTCTCCTAATTTTCCATGTCCCCTTAATTCTCTCAGTGTAAGGTGTGGTAGTGATGTGGAAACCCTCTAGCTCTTAGGTGATTAGCTTCTAAATGAGTAAATCTGAGGTGGCCAGCTGTGTTCTGACTGGCCAGTTCTGCACTGTAGTGGAACCACCTTATGCTGGGTTAGGTGAGCAGGTATTATCTACAGATCTCAGTTACACTTCTTAAGAAAAGGAATGCGTTGCAATGTTTGAACTTTCAGTTTTCATGTATAAAGCCAACTACCCTTCTTCCCCCAATTCCAAGAAAAATAGCATAGAAGCTAGAAACAGAGCAACGAAAGAAGACAAAAGTCTAAAACTGGAATCAAAGACCTATAGGGAGCAAAAGGACTTAGTTAAGGATATCTTGCCAACTTCACAGAAACTAAATAAGAATGAGCATGAGAAAGGAAAAAAGAATTGGGAATATTGTTACATCAGAACAGAAATTTCCTCCTGCCATTAGTGAGCAAAAGGATACAGCAGTGGAACCCATTGTCCAAAGCAGAGATCTATAGTACAATTTCAGGAGCAAGGAAGATAACTGATTCTCCACTCACCCTTTCATTGTGAACTATCACCCTGCTTATCCAGTTCTTGCAGTTGTGCCTGCCATACCCTCCTTTGCCTTACCATCAGTCTTGGCTACAAACTGAATGTGAGCTAGTGGTTTCCTTTCAGAAGTCTGCCAGTACAGATGGATATTTCAGACAGTAGGGACTGTTTTATGATTGTGTAGTGTGGCTTCAAATACCTTTTCCAACCAAAACCTAGGCATCTCTGACGCATTTCATCTCCACCACCAGGAAAGCAAGTGCCAGTGAGTTTAGAGCCAGAATTTCTCTTCCTGCAATAGTCTTGCAACTGAGTTCACCTTAGCTGGGCACTCGCTAGAGGTTCTCAAAATATCTCTTGTTATTTGGTAACAAGCATTTTTCTAGAAGTGCTCTGCATTCTAACACAATAGAGTTAGTAAATTGCCATAGATACCAAGTTCCTTAGTGGAACATTACTCATATTTCACAGAATCTTAGAAATTGCAAATGGAAAAGACCTTTTAAGGTCATTTGTTTCTATGACAGATTACTCATTACTCTCTCTATATATATATTTACAGTAATAATATTTTCCAGAATCTTCGTTCACGAAGCCTAGCCATGATGAATATTTTCCAGGTTTTTGTCTAGTCCAGTCTTAAATGACTCCAGTGACATCTCTCCCCTGAGAATATATTCTAGTGTCTAGTGTCTACCATAGCACTGAGACTGTTATCCTGAAAAAAAAGAAATGGTACAGGTGCAACAGTGCCAACAGAAAGGAGCTTCTGTTGGTTTTGCCTGTGACTTTGGAAGAAGGTTGTGTGTGGATATGTATGAGCATGTAATTATATATTTATGTATAAGTATATACATATATATGATGAAAAGTAGCAGTCCCTCATCTTACAAAATTTTTCCTTATATTTACCTTGCATTTTCTTCATCATCCATATTCTCCAGAGCTGAAACTGATTTTTGACTGGTCTCTCTGTTCCTTGCTACATATTTGCCTTTGTTAAAATTTGTCTTATGTATTTTTCATGTTCCTTTAGGCATTTTTTGTCTAAAGCTTTTATCATCTGCTTTTATTTTTATCTTTCCTTATCTTTTCTGTTAGAATCATAGAATCATAGAATGTTAGGGGTTGGAAGGGACCTAGAAAGATCATCTAGTCCAACCCCCCTGTTAGGCTTCATTGATTTTTTTAATATTTTCCATGTGTTTGAGGACTGCTTTAACTGTGGCTCTCACTAATATGGAGTAAGAACAGTCACCTGCTGTTCATCACATGATTCTCAGCATTATAAAATCACGTTAGGATACTGGTAACTGGAATTTATGATGGGGATGTGCTTTCTTCCTTTCACTTACAAGCACATGGAATGCAAAATGTCTATTAAGTATTTTAATGTGTTTTCCTCCAAAAAGGCCTTGTGAGCTCAGTCTAATCCTCTGTGTTAAGGGAATATGTGTTCATTTAGAAAACTAAACTCCCTGCATTTCTGTGGAAGACTGACAAGGAGGTAATGGCTTTACTTTGCTTCCTGAACCTGAATGTAGACTGGTACAGGTTATGTTGTTGGAAATTCCTGCCTTTTCATATGTTAAAATAAAAAGTGTCTGAAAATTCACTTTTATGGAGATAGGAGATCCTTAGAAGAAAACAAAATACTAATCATCTTTGAAGACATCTTTAAAGTCCTTTAAAAATCTATGCAGTTTTTTTTTTGTATTCTTTTAGATTGCTGAGACTTTCAAAATAGTATTTTAAATATATTTCAGAATAATATTTTGAAAGTGTTATGGTTTTTAGAGTATTGATGTTAATGCTTTCTGTAATTAACAGGAATGAAGGAGCTTATTTCCTATGTAAGGACCAAGCCTATACCTGACAGTTGTATGTGATTGAGTGAGTAGAGCTGCCAAGATCCTCTCACACAATGTTATCCTGCATCATTCCTGGCCACAAGCTGTACTGATTTACCTGAGAGTATTGGCAGAGAATGTTGGCCATAAGTTTCTGAGCGAGTTCAGAGCAGGATATGATGTTCCCTCTAGCAGCATAAGCAACCAAGCAGAACACAAGCAATCCAGGAACTTTCTGGACTGCACTGATGGTAACTTCCTGACACAGGTGAAAAAGGAATTTTTTCCTGTGAGTGTGGAAACGCTGGAACAAGTTGCTTAGTGGGTCTGTGGTGTCTCCCTCCTTGGAGATAGATACTCAAAACATGACTGGACATGGCCTTGAGCAACTTGCTGTAGTTAAAGCTGCCCTGGGCAGAGAGTTGGACTACATGAGCTCCAGAGGTCCCTTCCACCTCAGCTATTTTGTGATTCTAAAACCATGTCAAAAATAAGGGAGCTGAAGTAACTGCCCTCTTATAAATATAGGCTGTCACTGAAACAGGAAAATAGAGTGCCTAATGATGGTTAATATGAGAATGTCAAATTTCATAGAGAATATTAATCTACATTCCAGTTTCAACTGTATTTTTAAAATAAAATTGAATTTCCAATTCAAAGGAAAAATAGTTTCAGCAGAGTTATGTAATGTACATTATTTACCCAACAGTTATGATTGACTTCAGTCTTTTCCACTATGCATTTTCTTGTAAAAATACATTTTCTAGAAATAGTGAACTCTATACTTAATTTGCCCAGTAGGCTGTAATATTTTACTGTTATATACAAAATTGGTGTGCCAGATGAGATTGCTTTGTCTAAAATAATATGTGGCATTTTGGTAAGTAATAAAACTTTGGTCCTCTGAGGTGCTGAGCAGTTCCTGAAAGTCCTCATCACCTTGACAGCTTGTTCTGTGAAATGAGGTCTGAACTCAGATGGCCATACTCTCACAAACTAGAGCTTGTCTAAAATAAGTCAAAAACCGCCAACTGATTTCAGGACCTGCCAGCACACCCAGTGATGAGCACTGGGTGTGAGTAATGTCTGAGGAACTCATTCAATTTTTCCCACTGTCAGAGGAAGAGGATGAAATGGGCAGTGGTGGCATTTCTAGGAAATAGGATTTTTGTCAGGGTGCTACATTTCCGATAATGGAAAGGAATGCAGAGTTGGAGCAACCTAATGCTAAACTACCTTTGCATATTTCCTTTCATCTTTGTCTGTCTGTGATCTGTGTGTAGCACCAGGCATTGTCCTTAAGATACATGAAGAAGCACATGGTTTCATCCCAAGCTTTCATCAGTGCTTCTGTGTGGTTTGTAGGCAGGAAGCACCCTAAGAAAAGTGCAGTTGGCACCTACACTGATAGACCAACCAAACCCTCCTGGACTATGCTGAGCTGCCAGCCAACAAATAAACCTTTATTTGACACTTGCAATTAGCCATTAAAGAATGACTGTCAAACAAAGTGGGGTCATCTTTGGGGAATTTGGATTTAACTAGCCCATGTACAAAAAGAGAGAGATTGTAGTTGCCAAATCACTTAGTAGTGAAAATCTTCAGGTAGCTGGAGTTGCATAACACCTTTTCAAACATAATGCTTGGACCGGATGAAAGAACCTAAAATAAAAGTAATAAACTCTTGTGTCTTTTGTTTTGTGCCAGCAGATTCATGGCATCAGAGCCTCCGACATGCCATCTGTGTGTGCTGCCATTTGCCCTGTTAGTATTTTTCCAGCACTCCATAGGAAGAAGCACTTTGCAATTACTGGAAATGACAAATGGTTTCTGTATTTTTTTTATTTTTAGTTTTGGTAAGGATGTAAAACTGGAATGGTCCAGCCCATTGCCTAAAATGCATTCAGTCAACTGAGGATTTGCCTTGTGCATTCTAACATAGATGGCCTCTAGATCGTCTCAAATGTAAGAGATGAGGATAGACAGTACACATTCCATTTCGCTGGTAGAGCTTCACTCTATTTCATCCTGTTGTATGACTTGCTACTTGGGATAAGAGGCTGAGCCCCACCTCACTACAACCTCCTTTCAGGTAGATGTAGAGAGTGAGGAGGTCTCTCCTGAGTCTCCTTTTTTTCTAGGCTAAACAACCTTCTTGTAGCATGACCCTTGATTATAATCATATTTCTTTCATGCACAAATCTTCTCAGTAAAGATGCATTTTTGTCCTGAATTGTCACTACAGTTAATAATATTCAGCAGGACAAACACAGATTTGGGAGTGGAAGTCCATTGCTAAGAAGAGGGAGCTTATTAGAAATGACAGGTTTTTCATGTACCTTTTTATGTCTGTCAATGAGCCATCCTCTTCATGAATTATTTTTTTATGCTGCTAATATGCCAATCAAATAGGATGCAGGTCTAAAGTAAAGGTGATTTGGAGAAATTAAGTGTATGAGCTCTGTTACCTTTGTCACCCAGACTTGCAAGCATGGCAGAATTTATATTAAATATCCTTGACAAGGTCTTTTTCCCATAGAAATATGTTGCCTGGTTTGATTATGATAATTTCCTTTGCATCTCTGCAATTACTTCTGATAATTCTGTTTTTATTATTTGGCCCCAGAGTAGTGGCAACCTACATCACACACACACATATATATATATATATATGCCTTATATACCCTTTTGCAAATAGGAACAAAGTCTGATGTTTTTCTTACCTACTCTCCAAATCTTACTCATTTTACCAAGAATGATGTAGATGTCTACATATGGCATAACAGCACAAGGCTGGAGGATTGCATTGTGGCTTCCAGGCATCCTTCTGACACTACATTATTATACAGAAAAGATACATAGTCAGTAGAAAAGCTGTTGTAGCCAGGCAGTGAAAATTTTTACCAATACAGTCATCTTAAAGCCACTGATGATCACTATTTATATTTTAAGCTCCTGTTTTTATTTGACCTTTTGTGTATGGTAGTATAAAC
Source organism: Bucco capensis (assembly GCA_013396975.1). NCBI lineage: Eukaryota > Metazoa > Chordata > Aves > Piciformes > Bucconidae > Bucco > Bucco capensis. The sequence goes on from VWZO01013394.1 coordinate 22,912, forward strand.
AGGAAACAGTGGAATGTACATGGATTATTGTGCTGAGATGCTTTCTCTGCGAGTTCTGCTAGTCTGTGTAAATTCAGTTTTCTGCAGTGCATGAAGGTCACATAGGAATGTTCAAATATTTAAAGAAAGTGCTGTATAATATGTTTGTAATGAAACACATTTTCTTCCTGTCCCATTTTTCTGCCATGACGAATGACTTTCCCCTTCCTAAGTTTTCTAACTATGTGGTTTTATGTATAGAATATACGTTCCTGGAACAGTAACCATGTGCTGAAATGGAAATTGCAATAAATGTCCTGACAGCGTTTTGAGAAACACAAATTCCCCTTAAGGAGGGAACCTAGACCTGCAAAAATACCCCACTTAACCAGAAAACACCCTCTATCAATCTTTGATGTCAGCACTTCCCTCAGCTTGATAGGAATTCCCTCGTGCTTTGAGAATTCAAAGCAGTTTGCATCCCAGGCTTGGTTTTTCCTGGAATGAATCAAAATCTTTTAGACCTTCCAAAAATCAATCATGTTATGAAACCTGGTGCTAGCTCAATACTGCTTATACCACTGTACAGATTTCCTCTCAGTTCTCTTAATTATACTGACCTGCTGGGAATCCTGTTTTATTTTTACCTCAAGTCCCTAATAACATAGGTGATTCATTTCCACTCTATTTATTTTGTGAACTATGGTCACCCACATTTCATTGCATAAATACTTTATCTTGTTTATAGAGAAAAAGAGAAGTGTTTCTTAGAGTATCAAAGACTACTAATGAGAAAGGTGCCAAAACGCATTTAAACTGGGAAAGTCCTGAGTGTGATATGTCTGTGTTCTGTTTTTATTCATCTTTCACACACTTTAAAAGGAAATTAAGTTAATGGAAAGTACGTGGTGTGACAGCAATTGTTGCTATAATAATATCATGCACACAAGAATATTGCTGAGGAAATTATTCCATACTACTTTTACAAGCACTGTCAGTGCAATACTTCCTTTCCGAAGTAAAAGCCAATGAAGCACAATTGCTTTTTTTTGGGGGGGGGGAAGTCATTTGAAACTTGCCCTTGTTTCTGAATTTGTTTTGGTATGAACTCAACAGGAATAATAAAACCATGTCATCTCCTAAAGGCTGACATTCTATTGAAGTTTGACTTCAGAGCCAAGTTTAAATGCTTAGTCCTTTTAGTAGTTGTTTATATGAATTTTAAACATTATTTATATAATATACAATTTAATCACAACAAGCAGTTGAACAGCTGCTACTTATTAGTGGATTAAAAAATTACCTTGGTAAAGGAGGTCAGTCATTAGACTACCTACTCCCACTTGTATTATTTGGATATTCCCAGTAGTTTAATGACTAGCTTGAATCTCATCCTGATCCCCGTCATGGATGTAAGTTTTATCTTACGTCCTGATCCTTCAAGCTCAGAGGCAGTCACATGTACATGAATATCTTCACTTGAAATTCAGGGCAGTATAAAATCTTCCCCTGTACACCAGCTTGCAGGACCTGACATATACTAAAATCACACAAGTGAAACAGGACAGAAATCCTGAATCAATTGTAGTATATTGCTCTGTGCTGGTTCCTTTTCCTGGTGAAAATGTTTTTGCCCTAATACTATTTATTCCTTTACACAAAAGTGTTAGACTGAGTTTCTTTGTACAGAACATTTTAAAAGCTACAACTGAAAGCCATTGAATATATTTTTTATGTATCTGCCTCTTTTAGTCTCTCTCTCTTCACACCCCCCCACACTCTTCTGCATATATATATATATATACACATATGAGAAATTATATCTTTGTAGGGGAATACTCTTAAAAGTGAACATTTGGTCATTCATTCATTTTTTGATGTATTTTAATGTAGGAAGTCTCCAACATCCACTTGCTATAAAGACCAGATTAAAGATATCCTTGAATTAGGTAAGTTATGTCAAACTTCAGTTTTGGCTTTTGCTGTCATATTCTTCAGAGCAGGTGTAACCAAATGCATATGAGTTGCTTCTTTTGTAACACTTAGTTGATTCAAAATAATCGCATTTGCTATTTACTTCTTGGGGAAGACTGTGAATAGAAGTCATTAAGAAATACTCAGACAAAGGCTGGCTCATGTATTTTTTTATCTGTCCTTTCTGGCTAAAACCATACTTTCTTTCTTATAAAGACAGATGACAAGGAAGTGTTAATTGCCATATTAATGACTCCCTGGCACTGAGCTCGCTAGGGGAAGCAATTTTTTTCATCCAACATATTATATGCTTTTATTTTTCTTCTTTCAGTTGATGTTGACGATGAAGAAACAACTGGAGAAGTTAGCAAGAACCCAGATCTTTCAACACTGTATACACTTCAAGTGGTATCAAAGGCAATTGATATTTCTCTTGCAAAAGTAAGCTTAACTGTGATGATAAATACAAATAGATGTATGAGAATATTATTTCAGCTAAGTTAGCCAAAGCTGTAATGGATTGCTCCGATTTACATGTTTTTGTGTGATTTAAGATGTGCTTTATTTATTCCTGAGTATATTGTCTATTTGGTATTCAGGTGAAAAAGTAATACAGAGATACCTGTGCAAACATCAGAAAAATACCAGGAGAGCATACCAGAATGCAGAAGCCTACTTGAAGCAGAGATGATAGCTTTAATTAATGAAGTCTGTATTATTTTATTAATGCCTCTAGTCAGTTATTCATATGCTTATTCTCCAGTCCTTTAAGTTGATAGTGGTTCAGAACAAGTTTACTTTTCACCATCACTGTTTCTCACTTGCTTATCTTTCTTACTTAGAGCAGAGATGAAACCTTGACATACTTTTAGTATTTTCCTTCCCATTCAGATGGATGGAAAAAAAATCCCACAGCAAAAAACCCAAGAGAAAAGATAAGAGAGATAGAGTATCTTCCAAGTTCATTTCTAGATCAAAGAGGTCTGAGTAACTATACAAATGCTGAGCAGTGTGTTTTTATTTACTCAGCTTTACTTTACCATAACTGCAGTTTCTTTAGCTTAGCAATTCCTGACTAGTAGTGGTCTGTAGTTGTTCAGGGGCAAGATCTGAATTAGGCATATGCTGATATACCTTCTGACATACACCAGTCAAACATTTGAGTAACATTTATCTCATACCAGCAACTTTGACAGGCAAAACATGCTACTGTTTCTCCATACTGTGTCTGGCAGGAGCTTTTCTCTCTAAGGTAACCATTAGTAGGTTTTGCTCTTCTAACTGTGAAATTTAAGGCATTATTCTATGTCAACAGTCTGAAAATCACTTGGGGTCTCCTGTGTCCCGTGGTGGGATAACTGCGCTGACAGCAGAGGGAGCATTAAACTCATTGCCCACAGGAAAGCGTGGGGAGTGATACCCATGTTCCCATAATCCTTGGATGGGTAGGATGAGCTCATTAGCCTTCTGGCAGTCATCCTAGGAGAGGGACAACTCTGATTCCAAACGCGGGCAGATGGAGCTCATTTAGCCCTGTAAGGCCTTCCATCTAAGAGGTTAAACCTCTGTCCTAAGGACTTGGCTGCCAGCGTCCAAGCTTGCTAGGCCCTGGCAGATGAACCTTAGGACTAAAGGGTGGGTCCAGCTCTGCACATGCTGTGTCTCACCTAAAAAAACTCCATAGTGCAGGCTCGAGGGTGCTATCCGCTATCGTCTTTTTATCAGCGCGCTTGGAAAAGGCCCTGATGAGGAGCATGGATGGAGCCCTCCCTTGATCTTCATTCGCAAAGCCTAGCCACAACGACGACAATGACGATTCTGTATCAAGGGCTAGGGCTGGGCCAACCACCAACCCAGTGACAGATATTCTCTATTATCCCTTTTTCCCCACTCCAGAAGGAAAAGGGGAAATTAACAGAGAAAGAGACCTGCGAATTGGAAATGAAACTCAAACTACTTTAATGAAAAAAAAAAAAGAAAATGAAGAATGTGTGTATACATGTACACACACACACACACACACACACACACACACAAAACCAATATCAGAACCAAACCCTCCTTGGTGGTAACTATGTCACCACTGATGCTGTAGCAGGAGGACTTCAGCAGCAGACAGGACTCAGGCTCAGCAGGCTGGAGGCTAGAACTAGAACTCAGGAACTCTCGAACTGAGATGGAAGGCAGAACAGGTAGAGTCTTGTAGGAACAGAGCTGGGCTTGTGATCTCCACAGGGCTCAGGTGTTCAACCTTTTGCAAGAGTGGAGACTCGGACCTTTTCTTATAAGTACTAGTTGTTAATTGGGTGCTAATAATTAAGCACCTGTTTTGCTTGGGTCTTAGGCCTTATGCTAGAGACCCCAAGGCCCAAGCTTGGTAGCACAACCTCAAGGACTGAATATGATGTGTATGGCATGGAATACCTTATTTTGACTCAGACTAGGACATTCTGTAATGCTTTTATAGGAAACTGTGCCCCAGATGATCTGCATAAAGAGTTTCCTATCCTGAGCAACACACAGCATTATGAGTTGAAGGAATATTGCAGGAAAAGGAAAAAAATGCTCCTTTTCATGTGTATGTTACTATTTATAGTACATATAAAACAGAAAAGGGTGGTTACAGTGAGTTAGTCATTACCCTTCCACACTCCTTTCTTTTCTACAAATTATTGCAAGAAAAATAACCTATGCTTTGGATTTGTTTTTAAAACGGAACTTTTTTCTTTCTTTTTTTTTTTTTTACATAGGAATTAAAAAATCTTTTGTTTGGCTCTACTCTTTGTTGCTTCAGCGAAGAATGGAAAATACAGAGTTTTACATTTAATAACACACCACAATTAAAATATGGCATTGTGCAAAAAAAGGTATTGTAAATGATTTCCTTTAAGTCATATTTGCTTTGTCAAAGGCTGTGTGTTCAGCAGTGAAAAAAAAAAAAAGTCTTCTAAAGACCTCTTTAACTCCTCTGGTGAGCACTGGATGATGTCACCTTGTCAAATCTTGTTAGGAGACTTGAGATGGATGGAATATTTCTAAAGGAAACTAAAAATATCTACAGAAAATGTGCATATGTGTGTGTGTTATGTGGCAGGGAGTTATTTGTAGGGAGGAAAACAAGCTACTTCAGCTGAAAGCTAGTGGTAATAAAAGAATGCCTGGATGTCTGATATTTACAGACTGAGAGCGCAGTGCTTCAGACTGACTGTCCTCAGAGTTTCTACTCTGTATGCTCCATGCAGTTGGGCAGCCCGGTTTCTCAGCTGAGTGATACATAGCTTCAGAGTAGGTACCATACAAAGAGCACAGTATATGTAGCTGCCTTCAGAACCAAACAGAGTCATTGTAAACATGCATTCTCCTCAGCTGCAGCTTAGTGCATTTTTCTCTGCCATGTGACTTTGTACAAATGCTTCTTGGATATATATTCATGAATCAGGTGTCTTCCCTTAAGAGCAAGGATCTGAGGACTTTGGTAAAGACTAGGGAAGGAGTAGACTCCGCTTTACAAAACACTCATCAGGCTTTTGCACTGATGCAGAAAATACTTTATCTGGCCTGAGAGAAGTAGACCATTATGTACTGCACAGCAGTGAGAGGAAGAGAGGCTTTGGCACAGGGATAGTGGCTAATCAAAATGTCATTAAGATGTTTAAATAACTTACCTTGTCTGGTTAAATGTTTCATTTGGCTGATGATCTCAGAAGAAAGCTTCATATGTTGAAATAAAACCTAGAAGAAAAAAAGATGCATTAATTTTCACTCCAAAAGAAACCATGGCAGTTATGCTTATTGGCTCACAGTAAATGTTACTTCGGTCTTTCCAGAAACTGCTAGAGAAAGGATGTCTCATCACTTCTTGCAGTTCACTGGCCATTAAATTCCACAACAGGAATGGTAAACCAGAGTATTCTGCTTAGATGTGTTTATTTCAGATAGGTCATATATTACTTCTCACTTGCAACATTCATTTCAGCTGAACAATTGTTTTATTCTTCCCTACTTTAAGTTTCTGTGTTGTTATAAGAGGGTATTTAGAATGGCTCCTACAATGTTTTTTAACTGGGAGTCTTTCTCTGGTGGACTGAAGTATACCTTGCTTTTGTTCCTGAATGTATTTCAGACAATTCACTCATCAGTTACGTAACTAATCAGAGGGAGGTAGTGTGTGTGTAATTTGAAAGAGAAAATTGAAGGTACTGATATCTAAGCTCTTTTCTCATTACAAGACCTTTATATTCTAGGTTGCATACTGTGCAAGGTCCCATTCCCTTAGAGCTTGATGCTGTGCTTAGGACAAACTGATCTCTTTGATCACATTTCTATTTGAAAATAGCAGTGCTATCTGCAATTCTTATTCTCCTCTAGGGTTTTGAGAGAGAGTTGACAGATCCTAAACTGATTCATCATAGCTAGGTTGTGATCTACAGAGGAAATCAGGAGTGCAAGCACAGCTTATGACAGCAGCACAATCCTGGATTAATCTCATGCCGTGGAGAGTAACAACAGCATGGAATCTGGCCTGGGTTAAAATCAGAACACAGACTCCCCAGAAAACCTGTTGGCTGGGCCATGCTTTCTTACCCTCATTGTTTTTCTTACTTTACCTGGGTAGACAAAGCTTGCACTAGCATATCAGCCCATCTGGGATGTTGTTTTAGGGAGGTCCTGTGTTAAAATAATGGACTTCCTAATGTTAAGAGTGCACCTGTTTCTGAGCATGGCAGCATGTGCAGACAGAGGTGGGACAGCATCTGTAGCATTTAGCGTGCTTAATCCTCTGTTAAATTGCAGTGATTCCCTGTACTACCAAGGTGATGTGTGGTGTTCTGGAATCTATGGTACAATCACAATCGTGGAATCACTGTGGTTGGAAAAGACAGTGCTAAGATCATCAAGTGCAACCATCAACCAATCACCACCATGCACTAAATCATGTCACTAAGTGTCACGTCTATATGGTTTTTGATGTTACTCTTGTGTCCTGCATAGCCTTCTTCATTCATGCATAGATATTGCAGACAAATGACAGCTTTTCTCTGTCTCCTCAGCAAAATTCTTGAGTAAAAATGACACAAGGCACCTGGGAGACAACTGAGTAACAAGGGAAAGAGACTTCACAGTATCACAGTATCACAGTATGTCAGGGGTTGGAAGGGACCTAGAAAGGTCATCTAGTCCAACCCCCCTGCCAGAGCAGGATCACCTAGATGAGATCACACAGGAATGCATCCAGGCAGCTCTTGAATGTCTCCAGAGAAGGAGACTCCACAGCCTCCTGGGCAGCCTGTTCCAGTGCTCTGGCATCCTTACTGTAAAGAAATTCCTCCTCGTGTTAATACTAAACCTCCTGTGGTCCAACTTGCTCCTATTCCCTCTTGTCCTAACATTGGATGACATTGAGAAGAGCCTGGCTCTCTCCTCCTGACACTTGCCCTTAACATATTTATAAGCATTAATGAGGTCTCCTCTCAGTCTCCTCTTGTCCAGGCTGAAGAGACCCAGCTCTCTCAGCCTGTCCTCCTAGGGCAGATGTTCCACTCCTTTCATGATCTTGGTGGCCCTGTGCTGGACTCTCTCCTGCAGCTCCCTATCCTTCTTGAGCTGAGGGGCCCAGAACTGGACACAGTATTCTAGGTGGGGCCTTACCAGGGCAGAATAGAGGGGGAGAATAACCTCTCTGAATCTGCTGGCCACGCTCCTCTTAATGCATCCTAGGATGCCATTGGCCCTCTTGGCTGCAAGGGCACATTGCTGCCTCATGGGCATCTTGCCATCCACCAGGACTCCTAGATCTTTTTCCCCAGGGCTGTTTTCCAACAGATCAGTTCCCAGCCTGTACTGATCCATGAGGTTGTTCTTTCCCAGATGCAGTACATTTACCCTTGTTAAATTTCATTAAGTTACTCCCTGCCCATCTCTCTAACCTGTCCAACTTATGTTGGATGAAGTTCTCTAGACAGGAGGGTATACCTTGCTTCTCAGGACAACTTGTGCAGCTATCTCTGCCTTACAGTTAATCCATAGGAAGCGGTCTTGGTCATGTAATGGGGTCAGGTTGATTAGATGGCAGATAATGGAACACCTCTCCTATGAGGAAAGACAGAGGGAGTTGCAGTTGTTCAGCCTGGAGAAGAGAAGGCTCCGTGGGGACCTTATTACTACATTGCTATATCCCATGGTCTTTTAAAACAACTAAAAATCTCTTTCCCATAAAGTTTAAAGTTAAAATGATATTTGTTGGTATTGTGATTTTTTTTCCAACATTAATCATTTGAAAGGTTAAGATTTCCTTTGTTTTCTTTCTCTTCCCAGGGAGATAACAGCCTGGTGCATAGAGCTATACATAAAACTGAGATCTTTGTTTAGTGATGTAAACGCGAAGTGGGAACTTGAGGGGGTGCATAGTGCACAGAGGAGGTAAAAAAACAAGGCTTATTTTTGGAAAACAGTCAATTTGATTCTTCTCTGGAAGTAGACTGTGGCTCAATAGGAAGTCGTTCATTTGTTTGCATAATCACAGAACAGATTTTTAAGAAATCTTTCCTTTGATGTTTGAGATGTCTAGGCATTTCCTGGAAAGACAGGTGTGAGGCACAATACCACTAAGTAACACTGATTTTCATTGGCTTGCAAAAAAAAAAAAAAAAAAAAAAGAGCAACAGAGAGCACTACAAAGTCATAGATGGAAAGAGAAATGGAAGAATTGTCTAAGCCTGAATGAAAGCACATGGCTTGAAAAAGTTTTCACTAGCATCAAAGTGCAAATTGCTTTGCTCATGGAATATCCCATTCTTGCCCTCAGGGTGGCCCGTGTGGAGTACTGGCTGCAGTTCAAGCTTGCGTCCTGCAACAGCTTATCTTTGCAGACAGTAACAGGAATAAAGACACTCTGAGGTAAGTCAGCATTTGACATCAGAAATATGTTCCATACAGAAGTAAAGATTTTTTTCTTTGGTGAACCTGCTCAGGAGTCTTGATTTTGAACGTACTGAACTTCTCTTTGTCTCTGAGAGAGAAACAAAGAAGCATATGATTTACTTGTATTTATTTCCCTTACAACTCTTGGAATTCAGAGGCTAGTGTTTTGTTTGTATTACTTGCTTGTGATTAACATGATAACCTCTAAACAAACCCAACAACTTGAAATCAGGCTGATGGAAATTGTTTAACTTTGAGATGCCACAGAGGTACGATTTCAAAGAAAATGTAATCAAGGTTTGAAAGACCATGAAATTCATGCAGTTTTTGACACTAAGAATCTCAGGGAGGGTGAAAAAGTTGTAGCTGTAATTCTTTTTTAGTTGGTACTATGTTTGATCTTTCACAGTTAAACTCCTTAATAGAATATGAATTTAAATTCTGTGTGTGTATCTTCTATTTACTTTAAAAGAGTATTGTAAAGTGTTGCTAGTACCAAGGAAAGTTGCTTGGACTGCTGTAATAGAAATGTGCTTACCACTTTGCTCAAAGAACAGAACTTATTGACCGAAATAGTGGAAAATAATGTCTAAAAATATTACTTTGTTACCAGTCTTCTTGTACTTGCCTTTTACTTTCAATAAAAAATTAAGTCCATTATGAACTCTTTCCTAAGATTTACAGAAAGAGTTTGTTGAACACAAATAACAGCATTTTACTGGTTTATGCTGCCATCACCTTATTATTTGTAGGTGATACACTGACTCCAATTTAGTCAGAAGAAAAGCATTCATGCTGAGATTTTTCTTGAACTTCATTCATATAAAAATATGCATCATATATAAAAATCTGGCCTTAAATATACACTTTTCTGTTTGGAACTTCTGTCGATTTTCCTTAGTTTTGTCCAACTGGTATTTAATGTAAATTTATTGTTTGGGCTGTTTTCATTATTAATGGAAAGAAAGAGGCTAGAACATCACTCTTTGTCTTCAGCACCCAGCATGGAAGGTGACAATTAATCAAAGCATTACCAGGCCCCAGGGGGTCCAGGAGAGTCCTCATATGAGACACATAGTAAGCCATTGGCACTGATTGCTTGCAGACCTCAGGACAAGGGCCAAATAGAAGCTGTGGATTTGTCACTTCAAAATTGCCTGTTCCTTGAAGTCACTTAAAGGCAATTAGCATGGAATGATAAAGAGACAGGGTCAGTGGTATAATTCATGTGCAGAGTCTAACACCAAAGTAATTCCACAAAGTTCTGCAGTTTAGTATTTTTCTTCTGCTACTCAGTTCTTTCAGTAATTCACCTCTGTCTGTGATTCATATCAAGATCCTGCTGTTTAGAGTACACTTTTTAAAAGTGCAAAAATTAAATAGCAAAACTTTATTATTGTAGTTCAGATTATAATGAAAATAGACTTTTCAAGGCAGAATGAAGCTCTTGTCCACATCAAAGAAAAGACCTCATAAACTTCCATGCAAGAAAATCTGTACATAGTCAGATTTTATGACTAGGAATCTCCACAGAATTCACTGAAGAAATATTTCTGGCTCTGAAAAACAAGAATTTGTTTCATCTTGGGCAGCTGAGAGGACAGCTTTTGATCATCTGCTCCTTGGTCCCTTTATGTCTCAGATCATCCTTAGTAAAAATAGAGATGTTAACCTTTTCTGCTTTCAGAATGGTTCAATGATCATAAATGCCATGAAGTTATGTGGCACTCAAATAAGTGGATTGAGACCAGACTGTTCAAACTGTAAGTGTCCCAACTCATCCTAGCTACAACCTATCCTGTTTACTTGGCAATATTTGCCTCTATTTTCCCACTCCTATTATCCACATGGTTTTAAAAGATTCTGGCTTTACATATTTTGTATATGAAAAATGCTGCTGAAGTACACAGAAAAGCTCCAAGGAATTTCAGGTTAGCAGTTGAGCTCTTTGTCTTTGTGCACAGAAATATTAAAAGCCTTCAGGCTCCTAAAAGTGAGTAGCAAGATGGACTATTTTATTCATGAGATAAACATATTTTTCAACGGTGTGTTTGCCATAGGCAGAAACTTTTAGTCAGGCAGGAAAAAAGGAAAATCTCAGAGGCTGAAATGAGAAGATAAATAATCCTTTCTAATGCTAACTTGTACTTTCAAATTATTAGCCACTTCACAGTGAGTGTTTGACTTCAGGCTTGTTTGACATTTAAGAAATAATTATCATGTCTCCTTACTCTGCTACCTCTCTCAGACACATAAATTAGTTGCTATGTCACCCATAAATTTCTTAGTGTCTGTATTAGAACACAGAAGCAGAGATAAGAGAAAGTTGTGACTGTATCTTTTTTTACTTGAAAACTCTCAGCAATTATTTCCCGTCTCACATCCTTCAGAGAGGGAAACATTCTCTAAATGAGTATTATATTCAAGGGAGACATTGAACTTGAAAGTCTGTTTAATTTTTTGATGTTTGATGTTTCTTGTTTAGTCTTTTGAATTATTAGATCTTTTACTGGGAACAGGCTTTGACATCATCTCCCATAGTGGTAAAATTCTTAAGACTGATAATATCTGCATTTCAAAGACTGCCAATCTTGAAGCCACTTCCAGTACTGTGCTTCCCAGGGGCATGGATCTGCTGTTCAGTTCTTCATGCTCGTGGATATTGGGTTTTATTCTTAAATCTGCCTGTTTTCCATTATAGGACTTCTGGCCTCCTCATCCTTTATTTCTCCATTCACATCCTGGAAGTTAGAATAACAGGAGTTATTAGAGAGCTTCACAAAAGGCAGTTTGCTGGAAATGTGCTGACAGCATTGCTTACATGCTTAACAATAGACTAGTGTAAACAATCCTATTACAGACTATGAAAACAATATAATTACATATTTAAAGATTAATTAGCTAGTCGTGTCCTTCATTCGTGTCCAATATTTTGTCAATATTTTTTTTTGTCCAACCAGGTACAAATATGTATTCTGAAAGAGCATCCCTTAGAAGATTAGTTTTCAGAGTATGTTTATAGATCTCTCTGTAAGCAGTTGCTGTTGTTGATTATTCCTTATTTAGTGTTCTCTCTCAAATTTGGTCCATTGTTCTATTATAATAGTAGTTTTGTTTTAAGAGTTTCTTATAAATCAGACACCATTTTTGGTATTGAAGTAGAAATTGTACATATCGTCTCTTTGATTCACCTCTGCTACAAAGGTATTGTCACAGAACATATACAAGTTGGCTAGCAGGCTTAGAATTACTTAAAGTACTCATAACAGCAATCTAACCATCACTGTGAAAAACATAGTTCATCCAGATCCTCCCAATGCAGAACACTGCTGTTAACACTTGACATAGGTGAGTTCACTTCCCTCAGATTCCTGTTTTGCTTCTAACTTCAGAAGAGACCTATCATCTGTGCCTGGTTTGTATAACTAGCAATCTAAAGAGGAAGTTATTCTAGATACAGCTCTATTCCCTGGATCTGATTATCTTCAGTAAGATTCAAGATACCTTCTTAAATGCCTAGAAGGAGATTTAAGGTGGCTCACTTCAAAGAATGGTTCCATAAAGCCCGTATTCTGGTGATGACTTGAGTTGCATCTTTTAAGAGCTCTTTAGGTACACCAGCACATCCTCCTATTACCTGTTCAGTCCAGCACTGAGAAATCTTTATATTACCTACACAGTAAGAGCTCACTTGGTATTTCAGATTGAAGAATCAGAGAATCATTGAGGTTGGAAGAGACCTCCAAGATCATCAAATCCAACTATCTACTTATCACCACCATGCCACTAATCCATGTCCCTAAGCACCATATTTACACATTTTTTAAACCAGTCCAGGGATGGTGACTCCACCACTTCCCTGGGGAGCCTGGGCCAGCGCCTAACAACTCTTTCTGTAAATAAATTTTTCCTAATATCCAAGATGCTTAATCCTCAGAGAAACATCACATTCCTTTATACCTGCTATGTCTTCTCAGTAACAATACTAGCTCCCTGTTCAACTCACAGAATTTTTTTGAGTTGGCAATAGTCAACTGTCTTTCTTGACTGTAGAAGGAACTGATCCAGCAAGTTGCTGGATCCAAATTATTAGACATTACAACACCTAAAATAGTCTCCAAAAACTGCTTCTGTTCTTTTAGCTGCAAACCTGCTATGAATCTGTGTATACTGTAATTGGGGCAGTTTGCCCACTAATGAGTAAGCATCTCAATACACATTTTGATACTTGTCTGTTTCTTGCATTTCCTGAACTGCAGTTGTCTTCAACCTTCAGAAGCTCACAGGACCAAATGCCTGACCATGGCTATTGCAGACATATTGTGGCGTGCAGGAGGCAATAAAAGAGCAATAGTGGCACTGTAAGTAGGAGAAGCAGTTTTAGGTATTGTAAAATGCTCCTATACTTGTGTCTGTTATGTATGTACATCATTTACAAAATGATAGTTCTGTGAGATGTATTTATGCAGTCTAAATGGCTTAGGGAGAAATGCAAAATGTCATTTCTGCTGACCCAGTAGCTGGGACAGAACAGTCAGAGTCTTTGAAACTACTGTGAAAAATCCTTTGGTTTTCACTGAGGCAAGAATTCCTCAAAAATCTTTACCAAGAATCATCTTTCCAGATGCAGCACTTTACTCCAACAATTTTATATTGCAGAATATTCTGTCATGATTGGGATTCATTTCCTGTTGCTGTAGCTGCCTGTTAGCTACTTAATGTTATGCAGTCAGACTGCTTGTACGTAAGATATCTAATTTTCAGATTGCTAGCTTTAGCTGTACTGGATCCTACATTATATTTTTAAGTGATCCAGGTTTTGTGAAAATAGGTCATTTCTTTTATTAGATCACTAAGATAGCTGAAAAATAGCAGAGATGCTTTTGGGTAGAAAAGTCCTCCTTCAAATCTGAAATAGAAACAGAAAATTCAAAGACCTTTCAAATGATATTTTGCATATTTTACATCTATAAAATGCTTCCTCTCTGAATATATTGTATATATGTTCTTCTGCTTGGTTTAATATCATTAATATTCTTTTCCAATAAAAGCTGTTGTTAACATCTTAAACCAATATTTATCCTCTGTATAGAGAAACTCATAATTCATGTGAAATAGACTGAGAGAGCACAGCAGAGCCAAAATATATGCTTCATTGATATAACTTGGTTTAATATGTAATATGAACTTATGCAAAAAGTCCTTTTTAAAATAAAATTGGTTAAAATTAATAATACAAATAATCTTTGGCTCATCATTCAGTTCATGTAACATGTTGATTTGTCTTTAATGCCATTTTATTCCTTTTAAAATGAGCTTTGGTTTTGTCTGAATATCCTCCTCAGGCCATCAGGAAGACAGCAGTTCACTCCCATAGGAATATACAAGGCAGATGGAATCTTAGAAACTGTAAGGCTTTGTGTAACTCGCAGTAAGATTCTTCATATAACCTCTTTCTAATTGTTCTTATTTTAGTACAGTGAATCTGATTTCCATTGCTCTCTTAGTGCTTTAAAATCTTTTATGTCATATTAGTTAGTCATGATCCAAAAATAACTAACAAAATCCTGTAATCTGCCCGGCTCTGAGTCATCCCAGTGTCTGTGGGCAGTTGGGCTTTCTGAAGTCCTTTTTGTTCCATCTATCTTTTAAAATTACCAACTATGCTCACTTTATTGCTATGCAGTAGAAATGAATGTGGATCCTTTCAAGCTGACCAGCATAGGTGTGAGCATCAAAAGGCAATGTTTTCTTCTGGTCTTACATAGACTTCCTTGCCATTTTTTTCCCTCCAGAAGGTCCAAATGGCAAGATACTTCCCAGTTATGCTTTTATTTCCATCTGAAGCACTCAAATGGCTTTGCAAACCATGATGCTGTAAGCCAGGCTTTAGTGGTTTAAGGAAATATTACCAACCTCTCAAATGGAAGAATGAAAGTGTCAACAGCTTTTCAGAACCAGACAGTTTTGGAACAACTGGAAGTGCAAACCTTCCAAGAAACAAGATGAATTATTTAAGGAATATGTTAACATAATTCTGAGCTGCTGGCTATTTCAGAGTGCAACACTGTTATGCAACCTCTAAGTGCTGCTTATCAAAGGTCATGTGGACATAGCCATAGTGAAAATGTGATGGAAAGGAATATGATCCAGACTGCTTGACCTTTCCTCGCATCATAACTGCAATAACATAATTTCTGTCAAAATCTGAAGATGGAAAAATAGACAAAGAATGTTGAAGTAAGGGCCTGAAACTGTAAACTCTCCTAAACTTCATGTTAAATAGGAGATTTTTGGGGAGTGTTCCCTGAGTATGGTAAGAATTGCTCTGATACATGCCTGCTGTAGGTGGCTACCACTTAGGTACAAACTCCTCAGCTACTTGCCCATTCTATGTCTTCTAAAGCTGCAGTATTGTTATTTTTGTTCTAGGTATTGCTTTTTGTTGCATCAATGATTAAAAAAAATGATCAAACCAACAAGAAGCGGTATTTAAAAATTCAGAATATATGAAGTACTGAGATAACTATTACACCGAGTAAAAACAGTAAGAGGTAGATTTCATTAAATCTTGATTCTGTTAGTTCAAATCTTCCCAGTCAGATTTAAAGCTTTGACTACTTCAATTCAGCTTTCAGGTTATAAAAGTGAATTGTTTTTGTTTCAGTTACTTTTTTATTCTTCTTACATTTCTTCCCAGCTCATACTACACAATGCCACAAGATACGAAGATCTGACTGTACTTCTTCAGCGGAACATTCACCAGGTACTGTGTATAGAGAAGGTCATCATGGCTAGGCTTCGCGAACGAAGATCCAGGGAGGGCTCCATCCAGGCTCTTCCCAAGCGCTTTTCACAAGCGCGCTGATGGCTGCAAAGGCCAATGCGGGACAGACAAGAGCAGTTGCAAAAGGCACAGCAGAAGGACTCCTTAGGAGGTATAACCTGCAAGACACGATTCTTTCTATGCTGTCTTTTCTCATACAGAGTGATCCTGCGTGCCTGCTCCAAAACATCCGCAGCATTCAAACTAGTGTGTGTGCAGAGCTCCTGAGTGGAGGCCAGAGTAGACCAGTTAAGGTGATCAATATGGCCAAGGCTGAGATGTTGTTTCAGGGAGTCCTTTTATCTCCTCTTCAGGGCTCCTTTCTTGTGACAGCCAGTGGCAAGTTCACCATAAAGCATAATTTTAGGAAAGCAGTAGTTCTTCATCCTGGAGACATGAGCTGCCCAAGGCAGCTGCGTTCTCAGTAGCATGGCCTCAATGCTTGAAATTGCTGCTTGTTCTAGGATAGAGAAGGTACTAAATCTGTTACAGTTCAGTTGCCAATCCTTCTTTGTTTATCAGTCAGATATGATGTCTTCTCAACATTGTTTCAAACACTATATGGACATGTCTTGCATGACAACAAGCGGAGCAACAAATTCAGTTTTAGCATAAATGTGAAAATTGCTGCTTTCAGTTCAATTTGCATTTCTTTAAGACTGGGCAAAAATGTACACAACAAACAAGCAAAAAACCAGTCCTTTTGTTTTTCAGTTTGAAATTGGTCCCTGTGGGTGCATCCTTCTGACTGTGTCTGTCATCTTATCAAGATCTGTCAATCTGTAAGTGTCTTTGTTTTGTATCCTTGTTTCAGAAACTGCAAAGCCAACAAGATGTACTTAACTCTGAACATGATGTACCTAACTCTCTGGCCTTTCTAACGTATCTTGATTTTTACTCTGATAAATATAGGGAAGTCAGGCAAATTTACTCATCAAATCTTGGCTTTTTTGGCTGCATGCACACACACCTTCGTGTGTATGCGTGTGTATAGATGCTGTTAAAGTTGCAGTGATCCTTCCACCACATCTGATATAAATAACTACATCTAAATATTAGGCATCATGTCTAAGGTAGTTGCCTATGCTCCCTGTCTTGGCACTTGAAAGCAATAATCATTTCACAGAATCACAGAATCGATTGGGCT
>VWZO01013399.1:5578-49186 GCA_013396975.1 Bucco capensis
ATCAGATACTTCCCTCCTCTTTTACTTTTGAGCTGTAAGAGTGACAACTAATAGTGGAGATGCTGCAAAGTCACTGGCCCAAGACAGCCAATGCCACAGTTAGGAAATAAGGATCTCAATGTTATGGCTAAATGTCTGCACACATAGGGTCAGCATGGAGCTCTGGTAACTTCTCACCACCATGATCAGCCTCTCTCCCTTCCTATCTTCCTCTCAGCCTGGAGAATTTTAATTCACTTCCATCTGAAAGGCAGGGGAACTCCAGGCATCAAATCCAAGTAGAGGAGTGATTCAGCAGTGAGCAGGGAAACTCTATTCTCACCTGATAACAGATCTCATTCTCTTTCACCTTCTTTGATTTGCCTTAGAACTATATTAAGCTGCTTCTTCCCCTCACATCCACCAAAAAACACAAGGCTTGACCCTGATTCAAAGACAGCAGCAGCCTGGATTGCTAAATGCTCAGCAACTCCTAACATTCTGCCATACATTTCTGAACTGGGTTTTCTTCTAGGTTGTTGGTTTTTTTTCCAATCTGAAATGTGATAATAAGCAACATTCAAGACTGGATTTTGGTTTCACAGCACCTAGTGTTTATTGGAGATAGACCACAAGAAACTAAAAGGAAATCAGAGTACGTGTGTGAGGACATGCAGAACACACTGCAGAACTAAATGCTGAGAGGAGCCAAAAGCCACGTTTCCTCCAGGACTCTCTTGCTCCTAACTTGGGAAGCCCTTTTCCTGAGAGTAAACATAAGAACCCTCCAGAGAAGTCTCAAACAGTCACCTTCATGGTTCAAGTCTGGTGTCCCCAGGAAGGATATGGAGAACCATTGTCAAAGACAGGCTGGGGGGAAACAGCCACTTTTATAGAAGCAAACTATTCCTGTAAAATTTGGTGGTTAGTGGGCTTGTTATAAAACCAACAGATCTGGGCCTCCTTGCCCATAAAGGTGCCTCTCATATACCAGGAGCATTTTACAGAAAGAACATTAAAAAAAGGCAATTTAGAAGATAAAGCTTTCTGGCCTCAGAAAAGCTTCTCCCCCCTTTCTCCAGTGAAGCACTCAACTAACTCAAACCATGTTTAGACTGTTCAGCTCTAGTCTTGTTGCATTCCTTCCAAGTGTGATGAGATGAAACTATACAGCATAACCTTCCCAGGTTCAGGGCAGAACTGCTTCCACAGCTCACTATCACAAAATGATGCTTATTGGATTATAAAGACATGGGCACACTGATTTCCTATGACCTCATTTATCCTGAGCTTTTGTATTAAAACAATCATTACATCAGGCTCAGAACAAAAGGTCAGATGTGCAAAAGTCAGATGGAGAAAGACAAGTAACATTTTGTGCCTCTATCTTTAACATGATGTTTTCTTGATGTATTTAGCTCCCTGAGAGGAATCTTGCACTGCATGAGAGCAGCTGAAGTTTGCTTTCAACCTGTATGCACCTAAAGGGCACAGCTAGGTACAGAGAACTCACTCACCTTGGCCTGGCTGGAAATCAATAGCATAGAGCCCAAACTCATCAGCCAAGCTGAAAGGCTCCATGGCCACACCAGGGCTATCTCACAAGCTCAGAGGAGCATCCATATCCATCTCCATCTCCATCTGGGATCTCACATCTGCTAGTGATGAGGTTTCAGCAATACCCTTCCCGAAAACAACTCGGATTTGCTAAACTGTTGATTCTTTTCATATAACATTAACTTAAGAGAGAGTCACAAAGTACACAGGAGGACAGCAAAGAAAGCTACAAGAGCTCCTTTAGTATTTCCAGTCTCTTGAAAAACAACATACTTTAAAGCTCTGGATTTCCAAGCATCCTGGACTGATCAAAAAGCAAATGAGCCAATACATATCAGACACTTATTCCTTTTATTGAAGAACAACTTGCTCTTAATTTCAACCACAGTATATACTAAGCCTGAAAGGCATTTCTGGATGATTAAGCAGCTGTTATACCCAAAGCTTTCAAAACAGGATTTGTGCCCTGATCTGCCAAATCCTAGGCAGAGAAGTATGAGAGCAGCCCTGCCTCAGAGCATAAAACATACACATTAACCTATACAACAGAAGAACAAAGAATGGGAGTGGCTGGAGTGGTGGAAACAACAGAAGCTCAACAAGGAACAAAAAAGAAGTCACAGCTTGTCACTTGCTTGTTAATGACAAATAAGTGTAATTTTTATCCACTAAAGCAAGTGAGGTTTCAGGAAAAAATACATATTTTAGTTTTACCCCCCCCCAATGAAGAGATGGCAACATGAGAGAAAGAAAGAAGGCTCCTGGAGGAAGAGACAGGCTCAAAAATGAGGTCCATGCATTCCACAGGTGTTAAACATTTCAGATGTGGAAGTCAAGCTTTGTCTCCAGAGCACACTCCCCTTCTCAATAGGAAAAATCTTGTACACTGCATCTTTTTCCTCCACTAACACTTTGTGCCATGGCTTGATAACAGACTTCCCACTTTCCTATCTCTTTCCATTGCAAACTACAGTGCTTATATACACTCCAAAGCAGTTTAAGTTGGCAAGTCACATGTGTTTATGTCAGCTTAACTGTATCAGGAATCCATTTTCCTTTTGATTACTAAATTTTAGGTCTATTTTAAACACATACTCTTTTTTTTTTTTGTTTTACAACCCTTAGCAAACTGAAGAGGTAACACACAGAGATGATGACAGCTACATGGTACACAAGTGATCTAATACATGGAGTATGCTTGCAGGAGGTGGTCCCCAAAATCCTTTTGGAAGTACCTCTCCTATTCCACCCAACCATGTTGTCCACTCCACCTCATCTGCTCTGTGCTCTCTGCAATCAGCCCAAGAAGCAGAGCCTCCAGCACTGCCTGGGCTCAAGCTGCAGGTGTAGGGATCAGTACAGGTTGGAGAGCCAAGATCTGCTCCTCCATGGAGCAAGTTGGCCTTTGCAGCTCTGCATGGGCAAGGATAAGCAGGCTTTCATCTGAATGAAAGGGTGACTGTTGTTACAGCTAATCCAGGCTCATTTCAACCTATTTTATCTTGGCATTGGTGATAGGAAAGGAAAAGAAAAAAAGAAAGCCTTCCAACAAGTTTGCAAGAAACCATATGTAAATTCCCCAATTCTAAATGACCTGGCTGAGCATCAGCCCATTGCTACCCTTAGGAGACTTCTAGGAATGAAATGTCTCCTAAAAGCTTTTGGCTCTAGGCAGCTGGAGAAGGTACTTTGTGGTTTTTCAGGTGCAGTCCCTTCCTCTGAAGATGAAAATGAATGCTTGGCACTTTACAAGAGGAGGACTTGACTCTGGCTTCAATCTGGGCTCTTTCAAGAACACTTTTTTTTTCCCTGTGCAGTTCAATTGGCCCCAAATTCAGACAGTGCATTCTTTCTGAACTGGATGGTTTATGGTCTTAGTTTAGGGGCCTCATAAAAAGATGTAGTGTGCAAGTCACAGTATCCTACACTCAAAGGGTCAGAAGCACTGCATCTCCAGCGATACCCACAGACCTCTTAAAGACACTTCTGCTCGCTAGTGTTTACTGCCAAAACAAATTCCTGCTCCTAACATTTCTGCCCTTCTACTTCCCATGGAAAAACTTTAATAGTTTCTATTAGAAAGTTGCTTTTCTCACAGGTTTGATAGTCTAACAGAGCCAGAAACTGAACATCTTGCCTCATTTCAAGTGTTAAGAGCTGAACCGCAGCTCAGTTTCTTACATGTGGCACTAGCACATAAGCATTCAACCTCCATTCCATGGAGCCATTAGAAAGACAGTAGTTTGACTAGTAAAACACCTCAAGAAGTATTTTGCTTTTCTACTATGCTTCTGTGGATGTTACTTACCTCCTGCACTAGACAAGCAACTGAAGCAAAAAGCATCATTCCCACCAGAGCAGCATCATCTCCAGCAGGGTCCAGCAAGCACACAAAGGTTGTCTGCCACCATGTGGACACTGACTCTGGACACACAAAAGCAGAGCTAGACCCAAGGGTCTGTACTGCATTGAAGGGAAAACAAACATCCTTGAGGGAGCTAACACAGCTTGTTTTGAGTGGTTTGTTGGGATTTTTGTGTCAAATAGCAAAGTTCATCTGTTGCTAATGACCGGCAGATGAAAGCAGAACTATGCTTTGGCCAGAGCTCAGCAAATCATGCCAATGTGACTAGGAGTACCAGATGAGAAGGTTTGCTTTGGGAGGTGATTGTGAGCACATACTCAGCCTGAACAGGAAAAAAACCCAAACCCTTAACTCATCAAAAAGATTTCCCAAAACCTGAAAGTGATGCTTGAGGTGTGCTCTGCCTGCCACCGACGACAGAGCCTCCCTTGACCAGCAGCACTGATGAACTGGGGTAGGACTAGACACGTTCACTCCTTAGCTTGGCTCCAGGAAATATAGGCCAAAATTATTTGATAGTCAGTTTGGCAAGTCTCCTTTCAAGAGCCAGGAATTTAGACCACAGCAGAACAGGACTATTTCTGAAGCCATGGCCACTAAAGCCAGATGGAGGTCATGACCAAGGTCACAGCAGCAAGAAGACTAAAAGGGGACTCACAGTGGTCACAGTTCTAGCCTGTGGGCTAGGCAAGACCATAAATTTCTAGTTCAGATTTCAGCTCTGACTCTAACATACAAATGTGATATTTTTTCAAAGGGAAACTAGTGACTTATGTCTGATAATAACAACAAGTATCACTGCTCTATGGCAAATCTGGGCTGAGACTCAGAAGAAGAAATCCAGAAGATCAAGAGACAAATTAGCTTCTATTCCCTTTGGTAGCTGAGCAAAATACTAAATCATTGTTTGATACTCAGAGTTGCAAGTAAGTTGATTGCCTCATGCAAGAGAAGAGATGCAGTAAAACCCCTTCTGAGCAAGACCAGAAGAAACTAGGTCTACAGCTATGACAATTTCCTCTTCAAACAATCTTGCAACTGGACAAGGAATCATGCAAGAGACCACCACTTGAATACCTAAAGGAACCCAAAACTTCATCAACAAGATGGTCATGATCTCTTCAGTGGCTACACATCATAGATGTATGGGTTAGAAATAATGACCAATACAGGAAAGAAATCATGTAATATCTCATTTATAACTTTGGGCCAGGTATTCTCTGGTAGTGACTCTGTGCATGCCCACTAAGGACTCACCTCAAGAAGGATGGACACTAAAGTAACATCATCTTTTCCTATGTAAGGAAGAAGCTACACTGAAGTCAGGTCCAAGCAATCAAGGCTCTGGGAATGAAGGAAAGAGACAGCAAAACAGCCAGTAAAGCAGAAATAAAGCTGCTTTCTTTCTACAAGCCTGAAATCTGGAACTCAAAGCCACTGCACTCTCACTCCCTGCACACTCTAAGGTTAAAAAAAATGTAAAGAACTGAGAAGAAAAAATCTTGGAACACCAAAGACCACTGCTCAAGGACCTTAGTAAGGTCTATGTCTACACCCTAGCTGAGCTGTGTGCCCCACACATCCTATGTTCAGAGTGATGAGAACCCTCTGAGAGATGCTAGGTTGGGCCATGCTGTGTGTTTGCTTCTCACCCATAAAAAACCCTCACAACTCACCTCATATAATATTCATCCACTAGAACAGGAGTTTTTTCATGGTGTAATCTCAACACCTCTACTGGAAGAGATCATTTCATTCTCCTGTTAGAGCTTCATCTTCCTCAGACACTCCTCAGGCATTCTTAACTCAGCAGCTGCAGAGTTTGTGGGGCTGGTTACCTAACTGAACAAATCTCCCAGTGCCAAGTGCTTCTGCTAGCTGAGCAGTTCACTCCCATTTTTAGGAACTGGACTGTGCTTCACCTTTGACAACACTCTGGTATGACAGGGATTTGAATTTTTTTGTTGTTTGGTTGATATAAGATATAAGACTTATATAGATATAAGTCACTAATTTCTTTTTGAAAAAGAAAATACCCCATTTGTCTGTTGGTTAGAGTCAAAGAGTTGAAATCTTAACTAGAAATTTATGGTTTTACCTAATATTAGCCAACTTAAAAAAGCTACTCTGTGAACTTTGTGAGGGATTCAATTTTACAGCTAGAAAAATATGGGGATTGAAACAATTTGTGCTCACAGACAGCTGGAAGTTATTATGAGCTCTTGGAATTAACACACATTGTTTTGACTTTGGAATGTAACAGCAAAGCAAGTTTCTCCAAAGAAATGCTCTACACCAAGCTAGCCCTGAGCTGCTTCTAATTCCAGCTGAATCCTCCTGAGTGCAAGATGTGGTTTTCATTGTTATTATCCCTGCTGTTTTACCAAACAGTACCACTTTATCTCTAGAAGAGGTTTGATTTGGGTGATTGTACTTAATATCAACCTAGCCTGGCTTCTTCCCCACTCAGGTTTCTTCTTGCTGCCAGAAATCCAGGTAATTGTGAAAGGAAAAAGAAATAATGTGTGTATATATATATAAATCTGTGAAATCAGGGAAGCTGATACAAATCTTTCAAGTATTTTTTTTTTAATTGATACAAGTTTTTCTGGGATTTTCTGTTTCTCACCCACAGTACCCAAGCCTTGCATGAATGACTCAAGCAAGGTGATGGAGATCCAAGCTCTTCTAACTCCAGTAGAGTCAGCACTGTTCCTCCCAGGCACCTCCAAGCTTTCCACAACACCCAGAGGGAATTAAGCAACCAATCCCAATTTATTCATGATAATTTGCAGGACTGCTTCTCTGAATTAAGGCCAACATCTTTGAGCCTTAAGATGATTCCCTCACAGGTTGTGATGGTCTAGAGATAAGAGAGAAGTAGCTGCTCATTCTCCATCCAAACTCACTCACTTTCAAGCAGTCCCATGAACTAAGCACATCTGGAAGCTTCTCTTGAAGGAGCCTTAAGATCTTCTAAAAGCTACTTAAATACAACAGTTCTAGCCTCTAAGGGAACACACAAAGGATTCAAACAATCTCAGCCCCCGAGTATAGAAATTTTGGGATGTATTTCTGCATGTTATCTACCTGTTGTGCTCTCCCAATGGAATTTCCCCTTGGCAGAACTACACAATGCTGCAATATTTCACCAAGGATATCCAAACAAAGGTGACTACAACAGTTTATATGGACTTCAGTAACAGTTTCCTGATTAAATAATGAGAAGAAGCCCCCCTAAAAATTCTGATTTACTTTTCTAATGTGGTTTTTTTTTTCTATCCAACAGCATGCAATCTCAAGGA
Organism: Bucco capensis; assembly: GCA_013396975.1. Lineage (NCBI taxonomy): Eukaryota > Metazoa > Chordata > Aves > Piciformes > Bucconidae > Bucco > Bucco capensis. The sequence continues at coordinate 12,785 of VWZO01013399.1, forward strand.
TTAACATGTGAACAACTAATGTTGTACAAACCACTTAAAAGTTTGGCCACCAACTGTTCCAGCTTGTACCACCACCAGTGACCTCATGTAAATTTGGAAACATTTTTCATGCAAATAAGCACTTGAAGTCTTCATTTATTTTTATGAGTTTAAACACACACCAGCAATTTCAGGGACCAATTGCAAGGACTTGGAAGGAAACAAGGTGAGTGACCATGTGTTTAACTGTTCATAGTCCTTTAGAGACAGGACTAGAACAACATCAGAATGAAGAGATTTCAGGAGGTCCAACAGTGGTTAACAACTACAAGAACTGGAAGCACTACAACTTGGGCTCAACATGTCATGAAATTGCTTTTGTTGGAAAAGACCTTTAATCATCAAGCCCAACCATTGACCCAGCACTGCCAGGTCACCACTAAACCATGTCCCTCAGCACCACATCTCCATGGCTTTTCAATCCTTCCAGGGATGCTGACTCCACCACTGCCCTGGGCAGCCTGGGCCAGGACTTGACAACCTTTTCCATGAAGAAGTTGTTCCTGATATCCAACCTAAACCTCTCTTGAAACAACCTGAGGCCATTTCTTCTTGTCATAGAACCATCGCATTTGGAAAGGGCCTTCAAGATCATCAAGTCCAAGGGATAGCCCTACACTACTGCTATCCCTAAACCATCCCCCAAAGTGCCACATCTACCCGTTTCTCAAACCCCTCCAGGGATGGTGACTCCACCAGCTCCCTGGGCAGCTTAGGCCAACACTTTCTTCACTCTTTCTGTGAAGAAATTTTTCCTAATATCTAATCTAAACCTGACCTGGCACAACTTGAACTAATTCCCTCTACTCCTAGTGCTAGTCACAAGGCAGAAGAGGCCAACATCTGCCCCTCTACAACCTCCTTTTGGGTAGCTGAAGAGAGCGATAAGGTCTGCCCTCAGCCTCCTCTTTTCCAGGCTAAACAGCTCTAGCTCCCCAAGCCTCTCCTCATCAGGCCTGTTCTCCAGACCCCTGATCAGCCTACTTGTCCTGCCACTTGTTACTTGAGAGCAGAGACTAACCCTCACCTGGCTGCAACCTCCTTTCAGGTACTTGCAGAGAGCCAGAAGGTCTCCCCTGAGCCTCCTTTTCTCCAGGCTAACCAACCCCAGTTGCTCCTCACAACACTTGTGCTCTAGACCCTTCACTACCCTCCTGGCCCTTCTCTGCACACACTCCAACCCCTCAATGGTCTTCTTGGAGTGAGGGGCCCAAAAGTGACCCCAGAATTGGAGGTGTGGCCTCCCCAGTGCCTCAGCAACAGGAGGACAATCCCTGCCCTAGTCCTGCTGCCACACTAGTGCTGATCCAAGCCAGGATGCTGGTAGCCTTCTTAGCCACCTGGGCACTCTGCTGCCTCATCTTCAGCTGCTGTCAACCAGGTCCCCCAGGTCCTTTTCCTGGGAGCAGCCTTCCAACCACTCTGCCCCAAGCCTGGGGCATTCATGGGATTGTTGTGACCCAAGTGTAGCATCCAGCACTTGGCCTTATTGAACCTCATTCCATTGGCCTTGGCCTAGTGATCCAGCCTGTCCAGATCCCTCTGTAGAGCCTCCCTACCTTCAAGCAGATCACCTGATCTGACTAACTGAAGAATGAATAGTTCATAACCTAAACCAAGAAAGAAGCACAGAGCATCTGCATCACAGAGCTGAATGGCAAACTCCAGAACAGGAACAAAACCCTGAAAGGCTGAAAAGCAAAGCAAGCAGAACCAGGACTCACAAGTTACAGAATGAACTAATGTATTTACACAAGATGAGATTAAGGAAAGCATTGATTTGATAGTAATGGAGAGAGAAAGCTATCAAAGCATTTGAAGGAAAGGGTATTTAATCCCCTTTCCTTACTAGTCTTCCCTAGAAAAGTCAAGTGTGAACAGCTGGCTGCCATTATTAATACCAGCAACAAAGAGTCACAGTCTCAGCTATATTAAGAGCTTGGTTAAGTGAATTTTCCAAGATTAGCAGGACTTGATTAACTTCATTTTAAGATACTTTAGCCTTTAAGTAATTTCAAAGCCATTGGAGGTTATCTTCCAAAATACACTAAGCATGGGCAAGATACCAGAAGTCTGGAAAATAGTAAATGCAACCCAAGATTAAAAAACAAACAATACAAAAAAGATCTAGAAGCTTTACTTCAATTTGGGGTAGGGAAGGGGGGAAAAGTGGTGGAAGAGAGAAATGGAAAAACAAATCAACTAGAAACTAAGCATAAAAGAGATCAAATTTTTTTTGTGACTAAAATTGTCAGACTAATCTAATTTCAAGCTTTTAAAAAAAGTTTAGCAACTGTAATGTCATATTTCTCTTGGAATTTAAATAGATCTCTTGGCACTTCATGGTGTAATATGGTCACAAGTATGCTGGGGAGAGGGGATATTGATGAAGGATGAATGAATATAGAATAAGAAAGTTCTCCTTGGGTGTAGATAAGCAATGCTTTACTGCTGTAAATGGAGGTGCTAGGGAAGCAGAGATCCACCTGGGTCTAGACTTTAGATCACTTCTAGTCAGTATTTTCATTAGGTGACCTGGATAGAGAACAGACTTAGATGCAGGCAGCACAAAGCTGAGTTCTCACCATACCCTTCCCCATCTTCTAGACTTACATCACCAAATCAGAGACAAGATTAAGAAGAAAAAGAGGCATTTAATGTACATTCAAGCTACAGCAAGTACCTAGGACAGGGCAACAGTCTAAATGTCCTCCCCAGATCCCTTTCAGATCAGCTTTTGGAACATTTTCTGACTTCCAAACCAAATGTGTCAGCAGCAGGTTCCGGTACCACCTCACAGAAAAGGTTGTAAACTTACAAACTTTGACACATTTGCCAAAGTAAAGGATGATTTTTAAGATAGAATTAGAACAAGGAATCAAGGAAGATCATATAAACCCAACAAAACCAGTCCTCTTAAGTTATGCATTTGCAAGACTTAAGATTTTTCCAGCTTGTTGACTTCTTTTATCATAAGTATAGGGGTAGAATACTAGCTGAAGTAATAACACAGTAGAATTAAAGACACAAATGTAATGCAGAATAAAAGTAACAGAAAGCATTTATAATTCTCAAAACAGTGTGTACAGACTATAATAGTATTTACTGTTTGACAAGGAAAAGATTCATTAGTAGCTGGTGAGCCCTTCTCTGTGCACCACAGAAGAAAATCACAAGCACAAAGCTGCAAGAGAAGCCAATGATTTGAAGAACACACCTCTTACAAGTTCACAGATGTTCACTGTAGGGAACAGCATCATGAGACAGTCAATGCACACTCAGGGCACACAGACACTCAGCAGAGAGTAGATATAAATAAATATCTCATAGTATACCAACCTGTGCTATATTTTTGTTGAGAAGATACACTCCATATTCAAACTGAAGCTTCTCTCCTCCTTTTGGATATAAAGGAAACCTGATGGGAAAGAACAACAACAACAACAAAAAAAAAGGAGGGGGAAGAAAAAAAAGCATTTAAGGTGAAATTGTTCAGATGCTTAAGTAAACTTTAAAAAGCCCTAGACTCCTTTTCTGAGAAGGTAAAGGTTTAAAAAGGCTCCCTTGCTGACTTCACCCAGGGCTCCCCCTCCACAGGGTGTACTTAGGAACTCTCTGCAGCTCCAGTCAATCAGCTTTTTAAACACTGATGTCAAAAGCCAGCTAATGAATTACATTTCTCTGAAGGATTTCAGGTTTTTAAAGGATGCTTTATGACTCTCCCAGTGCTGCAACATTCCTCTGGAGTGAAGCATATTTTAAAGAGGTGTACAGCAAAATACCAGATCCCAACATTTGTATTCAGCCATTCCCATTTGGTTAGCTCATTTCCAAATAGAAATACTCTTTTTACAAGAGGTGTTCTCTTTTGCTTGTGATTTTGGGGATGGAAAGAGCACAAATCTCTTCACACAAAGCAGACATTTGCAGGCTCACTTACCATCAGAACACCACTCAGAATACAGGTGATTTCTTTCAACAGGCTTCACATAAGCACCAAAGGCTCAGGCCAGAGCATCACCATCCCTACAGCCCGTGCAAATATTATATTCCTAATGATTATTTCTCCTACTTAATAAAGAAAGCATTTTTCACCATTTTAAATACCTAAGTGTAGCAAATAGCTTCTAAGAAAATAGCACAGCTTATTTCTCTCTTAACCAAAACTTCAAAGCATTCAAAACTCAAAGCATTCAAAGTGTTGTGACACTCTGCATTGAAGAACAGATATTTTCATCTGTATTATTCTAGGAATCTTTGCTTAAGTGAAGCAGTCCTCACAAACACTCTTAATACTTGCAAATTGCATTTCTTTGCATTGCTTTTTGACTCTTCCTCTCCACCAGAGGTTACAAAGTCATCATGGTCAACAAAGTCAGCTCAGTCCCATCTGAAATTTCTGTTTATGGGAACTTCACCATGAAATGAGCTTTTGCCATTTCAGGAAGTGTAAGTTCTGTAGCTCCTAATCAAGAAGCTGATTTTATTATCTGCCTCAATCCCACAAGACATCAGAAACCAAAGTCTCTCTCAAATACAAGCTAACAAAATGCAGGAGATCAGTATCTACTAGAAACAACACACACTCTAGAAGGGTGATTACACAAAGTGGATTTTATCATCCATCAGCCCCACAGTAGAGTATATTTGCAACTTTTAAGGAGAATTATATAGCACTATTAAAGCTAAAGGTTAACAGGTCATGATCACAGCAGATCAGGTATTAAGATGTCAGCTTCAAGTTTTATGCTACTTTCAAACTCACTAGGTCACTTCAAGTTGAGGGATATAAAAAAAAAATCACTGGGAGTAGTATACATCTAGCTCACCTTGCTTAATAGATCTATAAATCCAACTAGTTCCCCATGCAAGAAAATAAAACTTTTCAAGATGAATACATGCTTCAGAAATCCCACCCCATGCACTACCCTAAGTGTAAAATACAAATTGAGAGGAATCCATTTCAGTCTCTATAATTACACTGCCCAAACAGAGCAGCATTTAGATTGAAAGGATACCTTTACAATTAGCAGGATAAAACTAACTCAAGCTTGACAAATAAAAGCACCATTAGGACCACAAGCCATGTTTCACTAGGAGATAGTATTTCATTAAGTCACTAGGAATGGGAAATGTGTATACTATTATTAGACACAGAGCTCTTTGAGACACACAGCACAGAAAAAAGGATAAAAAATGGTTTACAGTGCTCACTACCCTCTCCCACGCACAGTTTCTTTTAAGTGAGTAAAGATTAAGCTTCTCTGTTTATCACCTTGGTCCTGCTTCTTTGCTAATAGTCCCATTTCTCTCTTCTAACTTCCACTAACTAATCTTGAAAGGCTCTGAACTTCATATGTCCTGGTGTCAGCTTTCATAACATCACCACTGCCATGAAAGCCTTGAAAAATGTCAGTGGACTTCTTTGTGTATGCACATTTATGACTCAGAGAAAAAAAAAACATGACCAATTTCCATGCTTCTTTCTTTCTGTGTTATCTTGCTTGGCCCATGAAGCCTGGTCACAAGCAATAAACTTAAGGGAGAGGAACCCCAACGTTTTCTATAGTGCTTCATTGAGTATAATTGAATGCAACTTTTAACTGCTGGCTCCCTCTGTGAAATCCTTCTTGCCTGCTCTTTAGAAAAGCACCACTTGCAAGTTACAGCTCTCACTTTGGCATGCTGCAAAGGAGTTCAGTCTGCTGTGTAAGGTTTTAGTTAAACTTACTCAAAAAAATACATTTGAAAACTACTATTTTAGTATTTTTATGATCGTGAAGCACTCAATAAAATGTAAAATGGCATCTGTCTGCCCATTCTACTCCAATATCTACCTCCCTTGTTTCCATTCCTGCTGATAGGTTTGGGAAAGAAAAAATCATTAAGCTCCTTTAAAGCAGAACATAGAATCTTACTCCCAAGACCACAGAATCTCAGTATGGTGAGGCTTGGAAAGGACATCTGGGGATCATCTGTCAAAGCAGGGTCACCCACAGCAGGTTGCACAGCATCATCTCCAGCTCAGGTTGGAATCTCTCCACAAAAGGAGACTGCACAACCTCTCTGGCACCCTCATAGGAAACAAGTTCTTTCTCCTGTTCAGCTGGAACCTCCTGGGTTCCAATTTGTGCCCATTGCCCCTTGGCCTGGCCCTGGGCACCACTAAGCAGAGTCTGGCCCCAGCCTCTTGCCCCCTGCACCCTTGAGCTCTTGCTCAGCATTCAGCAGCTCCCCTCTGGCTCTGCTCTTCTCCAGCCTAAGCAGCTCCAGGGCTCTCAGCCTTTCCTCCTGCCACAGATGCTCCAGTGCCCTCAGCATCTTTCTAGCCTCTGCTGGACTCTCTCCACTAGTTGCTTGTCTACTAAACAGGGGAGCTCATAATTGGACACAATATTCCAGATGTGGCCTGACTAGGTCAGATGACAAATTTGAAAGAGTAAGTGTGATATTCTTGGTGGAAAAGACAAAAACCCAAGCTATAGATGTCTGTGGTGTAATCACCAGAAGAGATCATGTGAGAGAAGTTATCAAGCAGTAGGAAGCTCTGGTCCTCCTCAGAACAGTACAACTCCATTGTAGTAGGGATTAGAATATGGATGGCAACTCATCTGCATTCATCTTACCTCCCTTCCATTCCTTCTGTTTGGAGGGTTCCAAAGACTAAGCATCTCCTCTCTACCTGCAATCTTAATGCCAACAGGACAACATCAACTACTTTATTTTGACCTGTTCCTTATTAATTACCACCACACTTCCTAAGGAGACATCAGCTGCTGGATAAAGAGCTCTTCAGCCTGAACCTTGTTGAAGGAAAACTGGCATGGAAAATCAGAAGGGAGCACACTAGTCAAGAAACTATCTTCTTCCATTATAGGCACCTGATAATCAAAATTAGATACTATTTTGAGCAGTGAAATCTTATGTTTTACATAACTAGATGCCACTAACCATGAGCAGTTCTACCTACAAAGAAGGGGGATTTGGAAGTACATAGGGCAACTGCTTTTCTATGGACACACAAGGAGGTTTTGCTGATAGGCAAGGAGTAAGCAAACAAGTATGAGCAGGTCAAGGCTGATCTACATAACCAAATACATCTGCCTGGAAGAAGCTCAAATGAGAGTGACAAATCAAAGCACTCAAGGATCAGAACACAGATTAGGACAAGCCTAAGAGGAAGAATCTCTAACTTTCCTTGTAAACTGCCCAGGCAAACAGGGGTGGAAAAGGAAGAAATCCCAGCTAAAAGGAGTGGCTAAGTGAAGTGTCAACATTGGTGTTATTTTTACACTGTAGACCTTATGTGAAAGTTTCTAGGGTACTAAGCCTTGTTAAACCCTCCCAAAAGAGCTGTGAAAAGGAAAAAGAGACCTAAAGGTTACATGCTTTGCTCACAGATGCTCTGATGGGGGAAAAGTAAACTCAAGACAACCTTTTAACTAAAAAAAAACCAACCAAAAACCCGAAAAAACCAACAGGGCTTGCTGAAAGTCTACCTGTTCTAAGTTGAAGCTACAGAACCAGCATCCTGCTATCAAGAATGGAATTCAAGTTGGAGTTCTTGAAGGATCTCACAACCCTTCACAAATGCTGTTTTAAAATGGCTTGAGAATATTTGCCTAAGAAACATCATTCTGATGGGTACTGAGCTTACAGATACCCAACTACACCATTAACCAGACTTTTAGAGAGCTGTTCATTTGGACTTGGACTTTAAGGAGGGTTTGTTTTTTTTCTTCTGTTATTTTGTCCAGTAGAACACATCATAGAGGGATGCATGCTTATAATGTCTAAGAAACTGAAAAGCAAAGTCAAATCATACTACAGTAAATCCCATGTTAAGGGTTACAAAGCCTGCAGACAGGACTAAATTGTCAACACTGGCTTTAAAGTTTTTCTGTCAAAAAAAAAGGAACTCAATATAAGCATTTCCAGTCAATATGGAAAATTAATGGTGGCTGCATCTGGTACTGTAGAATGGTAGGGGTTGAAATAGATCTCTGGAGAGGTTTTTCCTCCTGTTCAGATGAACCTTTCTGCATTCCAGGTGGTGCCTCTTCCACCTTGGCCTGTCCCTGGGCACCACTGAGCAGAGTCTGGCCCCAGCCTCTTGCCCCCTGCACCCTTGAGCTCTTGCTCAGCATTCAGCAGCTCCCCTCTGGCTCTGCTCTTCTCCAGGCTAAGCAGCCCCAGGGCTCTCAGCCTTTCCTCCTCCCACAGATGCTCCAATTCATCCAGATACAAGCTTTATGATCTTATAAAGCCACAAGCACAAAGAAGTCTCACGTATCATCTCTAAAGCAAGTTCAAACCACTCTGTATTCTCTGCTATAGTAAAACTTTCCTCTACAAAAACATCATCCTTCCTTGGAGTAGGAATATTGCCTAAATTACCTTCCAGAGTTGATTTTGGCTTGTTTTCTACAATTCAAGACAGAATGAAGGAGACTATGCTTATGTGAGATGTCATCAGGAGTACTTGTGTCCAGCTCTGGAGTTCTCAGCATAGGAAAAACATGGACCTGTTGGAGCAGGTCCAGAGGAGGCCCAGAGAGGTGGGAGATGTCCCATCCCTGGAACCATTCCAGGTCAAGTTGGTTTGGGCTGTGAGCAACCTGCTCTAGTTGCAGATGTCCCTGCTGGCTGCAGAGGGGTTGCACTAGATGACCTTGAAATGTCCCTTCCAACCCAAACCATTCTGTGATTCTATGTGTTGCAGAAAGTAAGTCTGAAACATTTCAGGGGTAGATGGTAACCCCTTGAAATATTAGGGTTTTTTTCCCCATATTAAAGATGTTTAAGGAGAGATCTCTACAGTTTGGATCACTCAAGTTTAGTGGGCTTTTTCCTTATAAAAAGTATGAGTTACTTTTTATTAATTTAAGGATTTCAACCCATCTCTTACTGACTTTTGTATATATGGAATAAATCACTGGTTTTGGTCAGATAGCATGGGCAGAAAGTTTACTACTACAATGTCTCCAACCAAAATTGCTCATTAATTCTGAAGTATTTTAAAATATCAGAGAATAGACTACAGAAAAAAAAAGGTCTTTTATAGATTGCTCATGTTGCCTACAGATGTTAATTCTGCAAAACCAGAGGTCTGTTTCAAAGCTAAAAATGTGATTAGCCCAATTTCAGTGTTTTTAGCATTAGATCACCCTTCTTACAACTAATAAACAAACTGTGCTAAATATTCTGCTGTAACCACTAAGAACTACTCATCACTGCCTTACCTTTCTCAGCTGACCTTAGACAAGTACTTATCAGCCATCAAGATCTCATTTAGTTTTATACCCTCAGCTAACATTTAGCTGTTTTACATAGGAACTTCAGTGGTTGATGAACATGCAGTAAATCACCACAGGATTCTTGCTTTAGTCAGATGGTAACTGTTAGGAAGAGCTGAAAGAACCCTTATTCCATGCATTTATTTCAGACCTCAGGAATCTCTTCTGAATTTCAAGTCCAAATACATTTACTGTTGTGTTTTGTGATTTATGAACTCCTCTGTATCCAGGCAAAAAATATCACATATGTACCAATATATTGGTGGCCAATTTTGATTGTCTCTAACCTCCTGTCTTTAATACAAACTCTTTTTAAAGCTTCAGAAATTGCTTCATTTTTAACTGCTTTCACCTGCTTCTACTTTGCTATTGCACCATATGTTTTCAATCTTTTATTCTCTCTTCTGTTCAGACTTGTGCCATATCCCAAATTGCATTAAAGTCTCTAAGTTTAATCTCTACTTCAGAGAGCTCTTCAGGGAAGAAGTTAGGAAAATAATGATTTTTACACATCACATCTAATTGTTTTCCACAGGCTGAAGAGTGGCACAAGTTAAATAGCATATTACTAAGAGGAAGTAAAATTCCAAACTAGGTTTGCAAACTAGGTTTGGAATTATGTTAGAGAATCTAAATTTTCAAAGTGATGCAAAAGTTCCAGGATTGTTAATATTTTTGGCTTTGCAAGCTAAATTAACAGCTAGGACATTTACCTTTTAAGAACACTTCATTATTCAGTAGTTTACTGAAGACATATAAAAATTAGTTCAGCAACTAACTAGTGTGTATTGCACCACGACAGGTTAGGGGTTGACCTGCTGGAAAGCAGCTCCATGGAGAAGAACCTGGGAGTGCTGAGGGACAAGAAGTTCCCCATCAGTCAGCAATGTGCCCTTGTGGCCAAGAAGGTCAAAGGTCTCCTGGGGTGCATTCAGAAGAGTGTGACCAGCAGGTGGAATGAGGTTCTCCTCCCACTCTACTCTGGCCTAGTGAGGCCACATCTGGAGTCATGAGTCCAGATCTGGGCTTCCCAGTTCCAGAGAGACAAGGAACTAGTGGAGAGAGTCCAGCAGAGGCTAGGAGGATGCTAAGGGCACTGCAGCATCTGTGGCAGGAGGAAAGNCCTGGAGGGTGATCATGGGCAACCTGGTCTGGGTAACCCTGCCTTAGCAGGGAGGTTGAACTAGATGTGATCCCCAGAGGTCCCTTCCAAGCCCATCCATGCTGGGATTCTGTGACTACATTAAGTCAATACCACTGTCTTCTCACATCTCCATATTTGCTGTACCTTTGATACCTCCTGCCTAAGTGCATTTGCCAAATTTGTCAGAGAACAAACCTGACATGGCTTTTTCCTTCACTTCTTTTCAAGGACATGAGTAGAATGGCTGTAGGGAGATGACTGTAGAGAAGACTTGGCAGAATGCAGCTGAAACCCAATTCTTCACTACTGTGCAGAACTGATGTAATTTCTGTGACTGTAACAATCACTGCTCTGATAGCAGAGTCATCCATCAGATCTAGGGAACAACTGTGCCTCACACAGCACTAACCAAAAACAAGGTAGTTTAGAAAAAAAGATGAATGTTAAGCTTAAGCCCATGGATAAGACACCCTATATGAGGATAGAACTGAATAGCCCAATCCACATAAGATAACCTGAGAAAGTCAGAAGTTCTTGCTTGATACGAGTGAAGTATGAGGATTGGACAAGAATAAAGTTTAAATATTTACTGAAGCTTGAGTTATTTCAACCTAACCCTCTTTTGGGGGTCGGTGAGCAGGGCAGGCAGGGGAGGAAGTGGTTAGTGTTTTCCCTCCAACCTAACCACATCCTGTTTGCTCACTATAAAGGAATGCTGTATCCAGAGGAGAAAGTTTGCATTATCATTGTTTTTAAATAAGTCCTAGGTCTTTTCTGAACCAGCAGAAAGCAAAGCTTGAAAGCCTTAAGTGAGAAGGACTGCCACTGTAATTTCACTTGAAATTCCTTGGAAATTTTCATTTGAGGGTGCAGAGCCCTGGCCCAGGCTGCCAGAGAGCTTGTGGAGTCTCCTGTGGAGGTGATGGTGGGCAAGCTGCTGTGGGTGACCCTGCTGGAGCAGGGGGGTTGGACTGGATGATCTCTACAGGTCCCTTCCAACTGCTACCATTCTGCTAAAGAGGCACAGCCACCAAAATACTCAGTATTTCCAACCTCTCAGCTCTCCACCACAAGACCAAGGCACAAGAAACTTTAGCTGCTCTGCTTCAAAACCTGTTTCCTTCTCAGATAAGCTGCACCACAGACAGATCAACCTCAGAGCAGACACTGGCACAGATCTTCAGTAGCTGACCCAAGCAGCTGAGTGCTTTTGGGAAAGAACAGAACTACAATGCCAAGTATGAAACTGCTGGAACCATCAGACTACTCAGTCACAGAGATGCAACCCAGATCATGTCACCAGCTGATGGTGGAGGCCACACACTGACCATAGTGTGACTACAGGAAATTAGTCTGCCAACAATCAGCATGACTGGAAAAGTTTTAAATGAAAATGTTAGGGGGAGAAATGCTGAAATCAAATGAAAAGGCAGAAAAATAAAAAGCATTACAAGTGTGCACTTTGCTTTGCTAGAGATGAGATTAAGACATGGATAGGAACCACAAGGGAATTGAGATTCAATTTCTAGATGGCTTTTAGTTTCTGCGTGAGAGACAAAGCTACACTTGTAAAACAGACTTGATGACAAAAATACAGACTGCCAAGAGGGGAAAAAAAAGAAGCATGTCCTCAGTCAGGCTTTGCACAGCACAAAGATAATTAGTTTACTGGGAGAGGAAAACATACTGGCAGCTTGACTTTCTGCAATGTATGTTCAAAATGCCTATTGGAATAGCTCAACAGGAAGATAATCAAAAGCAGAAGCACTGCCATCTTCCTATTAGGAAGTGGAACTGCTGTGACCTTGCTCTTGGAGAAGCTACAACAGCTTCAATATGTGCAGGCTGAGCAAGCAAGCAAAGAGGCAGATTGGGAAAGTCAGGCACTTCTCCAGAAGACAGTCACCAATTTAAACAAGAGGGTATCACTCTACTACTTCAGCACATAATACTTCCAAACACCTCAGAATCACAGCCAGGGAACAAGCCCCACTGATTGGCTTTCCCCTGACATAGTTCAGCTTGAATTCAAGGCTTGCTCCATATAAGCCATGATGGATAGCCAAAAAAAAACAAACCAAGGACTATCTGTAAAGACTAAGCAGACAACCTTGCTATCAGAGCTTTCAATCTCTCTGCCACTGAAGGATCATTTGGAACCAGAGGACACTTTTCTACAGGTCAAGTTCCCCCTTCTTGAAAAATGAAGTAATGCTTTGAAAAATCATCTCCTCAGGAGGATAGTGTTCCAGGGGGAGTAAATGAAGGCTAGTATGTCTTCATTGAAACATTTCTCAGCTGTAAGATGTCTGGGAGCAGTAGTCTCATCTGCTGCTGTACAAAAAATAAACCTATAAAAAAACAATCTGCTTTTTCAAACTGGCCAGGAGCATGTAAAAGCTTCTAGCTCCCAGAAGCAGTGTTAATAGCATTTAAATGTATTAAGGAACACCTGATCTAATCCTCAACCTACACACAGTAATATTTGCTGACCCAATGAAGGCAAAAAGCATTATTTTGGTGATCAACAATACAATAAGCCAGGTTTCCAGCTCAAATATGTGGAGCTTAAAAATACAGTTCAAGATAAGTTCATGGCAGAAAGCATTCTTTGAGCAATCTAGTTGAACACTTAACACACACTCAATCTACCACAAAGAATCAACTCTGCTCTGACAGCAAATTAGATTTCTCAACAAACCATCCCCTCTAAGTGATTTAAGTCTGCCAAGATTTCTTCCCTGAAGCTGCCACTTGATTCTCTCACCAAGGTACCAAATAATGATTAAAGACTTTTCAATTGATTTGGGAGATGTTAATGGAAGTGACAAATTATTCCTTACTTGCTTGTGTCACCATTTCTCAGATTGCTTTGTTGCAAATGGCTTACCTGTTATCAGGCACAAAGCAGTACAACTAAAAAATGATTATTAAGTCTACTACATTTGAAACTCTGATTTTACTCATTCTTCAAAGCAGGAGCAAGGCCACAGCAGAGAGGACCATTTTGAGACTATGCTCCTTCAACAAGTGGTTTGCAAATGCTCCAAAATTATCTATATAGCTGTTCAGCAAACATTTACCTTCACATATTGTAAATCCAGCTTGTCACACTTAAAACCATTTGAGTGACAACTCCATGAAGGCTTCAGGCTTGAAGCAGAGTGGCTGGAAAGCTGTCCCCAGGAAAAGGACTTGGGGGGGGGCTGGCTGACAACAGTTGAAGAAGAGCCAGCAGTGTGCTCAGGTCGTCAAGAAGGTCACCAGCATCCTGGCTTGGATCAGCACTAGTGTGGCCAACAGGACTAGGGCAGGGACTGTCCCTCTGCACTCAGGACTGGTGAGGCTGTACCCTCAAATCCTGGGGTCAGTTTTGGGTCCTTCACTTCAAGAAGGACACTGAGATGCTGGAATGTGTCCAAAGAAGGGCAACAAAGCTTTTGAAGGCTCTAGAGCAACCTGCTCTAGTTGCAGATGCCCCTGCTGACTGCAGGAGGGTTGGACTCAATGAGCTTTAAAGGTCCTTTCTAACCCAAACCATTCTGTGAGTCTCTATTTCCATGCTGCCTAATAATGGTGATTTGATTAAAGGAGTATTCTCTTCTTAAAAGATTCAACTGGCAGGTTGTGGAAGTGTCATGTCAAGTTTCAATTATACAAAGCAGCAACCAAGCATAGTTTTGAGTCAAGAGAGATGCTAAAAGACTCCCATACAGATGGCATGAGTATGTTTTTACTCTACTTGTTTTAAAACTAACAAGGAGATTGATATGATTTCAAAAGATTCAGCCAGCAAGACACAGGCATTTCCTCTCTGAGATCTTAATCTTGTATCAGCACTGAAAGAAGAAAACTGAAGACTATAAAAAAAACCCAAATTACTGCCACAATAGCAACAATACCAACACATTCTCACCAAGCATGTCTCACTCCAGACACAACAATCCTGTTTTGCTCTAAACTGGAAGCTAACCTTCATTCCACAAATCTGGAAGCAGACTAACAGAGGCATTAAATGCAAGACTTGACAGACAGAGTCAGAACATATCAGAAATAGTTTTCTCTCAGCATTCTTACGGTGTTTATAAAGAATGGGATGAAGTGCTAGATTTCAGTTCTGCAACAACAGTGCCAAAGAATTTAGGTGGTTTATTTAGCTGACATGTTTGTCACTGGAAAGAGAAGCATGTTGCTGTCCTCAGTAGCTTAAATATGGTTGTTCTATAGCCCATCATTTGCCTTGAAATCTTTCCATTTCAGAACTTCTGAGGAATGTTACTTGTTCTTCCAACTCAGTGCACTCCGGAGATGTTGAAAGGGACCACTGAAGAAGCATATTAAAGAGGTATTTAGTGAAATTATATGAACCACCAAGGCAAGAATAAAGACATAAAAGTAGATTTATGGCAGAAAACTTATAGCCTTTTAGTAGTACCCAAACTACTATATGAAATAAAACTGAGCTGGACAAGATTGAGAAGTAGGCCTGTGTCAACCTCATGAGGTTCAACAAGGCCAAGTGCAAGGTCCTGAATCTGGGTCAGTGCAATCCCTGGTACCAATAGAGGCTAGAGGATGGAGAGCAACCCTGAGGAAGAGATTAGGGGGTACTGGTGAAGGAAAAGCTGGCCATGAGGTGGCAATGTGTGTGCTCAGAGCCCAGAAGCCAACTGTGTCCTGGGCTGCATCCCCAGCAGTGTGGCCAGCAGGGCAGGGAGGGGATTGTGCCTCTGCTCTGCTCTGCTCTGGGGAGACCTCAGCTGCAGTGCTGGGGCCAGCTCTGGAGTCCTCAGCACAGCACAGACATGGAGCTGCTGGAAAAGGAACAGAGGAGGGACAAAGAAATGATGTGAGGGCTGGAAGCCTTGTGCTGGGAGGACAGGCTGAGAGAGTTGGGGTTGTTGAGCCTGGAGAAGAGAAGGCTACAGGGAGACCTTCTTGTGGCCTTTCAGTGCTTAAAGGGCCTAGAAGAAAGATTAGGAGTGACTCTATGAGGGACAGTTGTGACAGGACAAAAGGTAATGATTTCAAACCGAAAGAAGGTAGATTTCTATTAAATACAAGGAAGAAATTATTCACTGTGAGGGTGGTAAAACACTAAGCACAGGTTGCCCAGAGAGGTGGTAGATGTCCCATCCCGGGAACCATTCCAGGTCAGGTTGTTTGGGGCTGTGAGCAACCTGCTCTAGTTGCAGATGTCCCTGTTGATTGCAGTGGGATTGGACTAGTGACCCTGAAAGATCCCTTCCAACCCAAACCATTCGATGATTCCATGAACACAAGAAAGGAACAGTTATTAAACAGAATATAAAACTTAAAATCATTTCAATTACAAAGCTGACCATAAACTATATGCTACTGGGAGTTATTCCCAACCTCATTCTACCTTCAGTAATGTGGCCAGACAAATGCTAAGTTCTCCCCACAGCTTCTTACTCCTTTTGTACACCCAAGTTCCACCACAGCCACAACTGGAGCAGACAGAAGTGATTACTTCTACAAGAACCTTGGTACATAAGTCACCTGGATCATCCAAGCAAACAAATCTGAGGTGGATGAAGTATTGCCCAAACATAACATATGTTCTGAAAGCTCTGAAAATATCTAACCAGCTTATTCTGAGGGCTTTAAAAAGCTGGTAAAGAAACCTGAAAAGTGAAGTAACACATTTATACAGTGGAACATTAAAAACAAACACATGTACATATGAAATTGCTCTTGAGTGAAACCATCAGCTCTTCCCCCAAAGCACCATTTTTAGAAGCTCTTAATATGGATCTCAGGGCAATCCTGCAGTCCAAAAAAACTGAAGTACAAAGCCAAGGAAAATGTTTAACCTAGTCAATAATCATGATGCTATGTGTTATAGTAAAGACTGAGAATAAAAACCTCACTGTAGTTACTCAACAGTTTATGGTGGAGTTTGAAAAGCTGCTAAAGGACAAGTGACTGAATTCAAGACATTGAATAATGCCCCTTCATTGTTGTGCTCAATGCAGTTAGGAGCAGGTGAGAAACATGAGCTATTAGTTTAGAAAGAAAACTGCAAGTTAAGAGAGTTGAGGTTTTCTCTAGCTAGACAAGTCCTATGAGAACTGGGAGGACTGACTCTCCCCTAGCTGGGATGAGAAGATCTCAGGCAGGAGCTAATCCTGCAAAAAAATCATCTTACAGAACACAGGTAAATGGCCCAACAGGGATACATCTACTTAGCCAAACTTCTCCTTTTCAGAGATCTATTGTGAAATAAAGTATTAAGTCAGGTTTGGAAGGCTATAGCCTGAAGGATTAAACCTTGCAATCAGTCTCAGACAACAGGAAATTGTTTTAATCTTTATACACCCACACAGAGGCAGCTCTGCTCTGCAGAAATTTGTTTTCCAGATAAAAATGCTCCAGTTTGCTACCCTTCTAAAAGTGATGTACAGGAAAGAGTATGATTATGTGCCTAGAGAGCTTAACTGAAGCAAACCAGATTAATGTTCTATTAACTTACCCAGGAAGTGTTTGGACAACTCATTAAAAAGGAATCAAAGTTAATTTGCAAGACAAAATTATATAGGCATTTTCTATTATGTGCAAAACAGGAAGACCTCAGTGAGTTTAACCCTTAAGGCAAGTTACCTCTGCTATCCTGCTAAAAAAGTCACTGAGCTTCAAAGAGAAATCAGACACTTCCAAGAATCCAGTCCTGTCAACTATACACAGTAAGACCTTTCCATCTTGATTTACTATTAGGAATTAATGTTAAAATATTATACCTTGAATGCATCCTTCCAAAGAGAAGAGTTTTTACACAAGCTTCATGTCAACACAGACAACTACTTGCCACAAATCCATATCCTCTCAGCAGAATGAATGAAAAACTCATTCAATATTCCAGGCAATCCCAGGTATCACTACAGGGTGGAGGATGAAGGGATGAAGACCAACACAGAGAAGACTAGGGGGTAGTGGTGGGTGAGAAGCTGGAGATGAGGTGGCAAGGTGTGCTCAGAGCCCAGAAGCCAACTGTCTCCTGGGCTGCATCCCCAGCAGTGTGGCCAGCAGGGCAGGGAGGGGATTGTGCCTCTGCTCTGCTCTGCTCTGGGGAGACCTCAGCTGCAGTGCTGGGGCCAGCTCTGGAGTCCTCAGCACAGCACAGACATGGAGCTGGTGGAGCAGGTCCTGAGGAGGGACACAGAAATGATCTTGAACACCTTTGCTGTGAGGACAGGCTGGGAGAGTTGGAGTTGGTCAGCTTGGAGAAGGCTCCAGGGTGACCTTCTTGTGGCCTTTCAGGACTTAAAGGGGCCTAAAAGAAAGATGGGGACAAGACCTGTTGTGACAGAACAAGGGGGGATGGTTTTAAATGCAAAGAGGATTTAGACTAGATATAAGGAACAGGTTCCCTGGGACAGTAGTCACAGTGCCAAATCTGACAGAATTCAAGAAGTATTTGGACAACACCCAAAACACATGGTGTGACTTTTGGGGTTGTCCTGTGCATAGACTAGAGTTAGATTTGATGTTCCTTGTGGATTTCCTTCCAACTCAGGACATTCTATGACTTTGAGGAAAGCCTATAAGGATATTTCTGTCATACTTACTCTCGCTCTTTCTCCGTCAGTTTGTCATTGATATTATCTTTGATTGTAGACCTGGAGCCCTTGTGAATTATAGGATACCTGAGTGGCACTTGCAAGAAGTAAGATATCATGGAAACCAAGTGAGCAGTGTAGCCCAGGGCAACAGCAATGCTTCCATCATCTTTTGCTGTCAATAACAAAAAGATTCCATTATTTGATCAGTTGGATCACACCGCAGGCTCAGCACGAGTTCTTCCTTATTGCTGAGAGAAGGAGACAATTAATGAACCTATCATTAAGAATAGGAGCAAGTCTGATATAAGTTTAGATTGCTTTACAACTGTTGCAGTTTCACTGTACTTGAGGCTGCTAGAGGCTGCCCAGGGCAGTGGTGGAGTCACCAAGCCATGGAGGTGAAAAAAACCTCTAAGGTAGTGCTTAAGAACATGGTTCAGTGGTGACTTGGCAGGGTCAGGTTAATGGTTGGACTTAACAACCTTAGAGGTGTTTTCAACCTTAATGATTCTAGGATTCAATGATTATCTACTAAGAGTCTGAAATAAGACATGTCACATCCAGTTGGTTTCCAAACTTCATGTTTCACTAACTGCAATAGTTAGTTGTGGCTAGGCTTCGCGAACANGTGGGCAATGAGTTTAATGGTCCCTCTGCTGTTGGCACAGTTATCGCACCAGGGGCCACAGGAGACCACAAGTGATTTTCAGACTGTGCCTAGCAATAGTTAGTACTTCTTTGTCGTAATACAATATTTCTAGTAACTTTGCTAAAATTACTAGATTCTTGCTAAAGAATTAGAAATTCTTGTTGAAGAATTAGTAATTCTAATAAACAAGAAAAATACCTAATAACAATAAAGTGAAAATGGGCCAAACGATGCATTCCATTGACTTCGGGCAATTTAGATTAGAGATTAGAAGGAAGTTCTTTGCCCGGAGAGTGGTTAGGCACTGGCACAGGTTGCCCAGAGAGGTTGTGGATGCTCCATCCCTGGCAGTGTTCAAGGCCAGGCTGGATGCAGCCCTGGGTGACCTGGTCTAGTGACTGGCATCCCTGCTCAGTGTGGGGAGGTTGGAACTAGATGATCTTTAGGGTCCCTTCCAACCTGCCCATTCTATGATTCTCCAGAATCACCAGAGAGCATTATCCCAATTAATGCAACCAGGAAAACAAAGCAACAGTCTGATTTCTGTCACATTGACAAATTAATTTGTTTTAAAGATTACTCCTTCCTTATTCTAGGATCCAATAGACTTGTTTGTTTGCACAATTCCCATGGGATGGCTTTCAAGTGGAAGAAAACCAATTGAGGTTTCTGCCCAAGAAACCACATCGATTTCCTTCAGTGAGCAAGGAATTCTCAAGGGGATTGTCATAAAGTTCCAATTCCTGTAGGTGACTCATTTGCAGATGAATGCATGTAGTTACCTGTACAACTGTTATATAGAGAGGCATATTACATATTTGCTTCTCCAACAGGTTGAATGTAAACAGTTAAAGCAGAAGTTGACTTGTAATACACTCCATACTGTCAGGCAGCTCTAAAGTCTTACTTCTGAAAGCTACTTCACCAGCCCCATTCCAGCAGACAATGGGGATTTGTGCACATTGCCCCCACCAAGATTTATGGGCTGAAAAGGAGCCACAAGGGAATTTTTAGGTCAGACAGAAATATTTTTCAGGATCACTAAGTTTGGAAGACACCTCTGGAAATTGTGCAGTCCTAACCCACTGCTCACAGCAGGGACAGTTACAGCAGGCTGCCCAGGACTGAGTCCAGTTGGGTTTTGAGCATCCCCAAGAGTGGAAGCTCCACAGCCTCTCTGGGTAACCTGTTCCAGCATTTTAGTACTGAGTCTTAGGACTACAGGGATACTCTTCTAAGAGTCAACAGTAACTTCCTTTGTAGTAGCTTGGAAGTAGGAATAAATCATGAATAAGTTTTCCTTTAGTGTTGACCTTTCTGGTCAGAAATTTGGATCCTAAGGCATTGCTCTCAGTTTATTTTATCAAGTTTAGAAGCAGTGTCAACTGTAATAATTGAATTAAGAATATCCAGCTACCTTGAAATGGATCAGAATTAGGAAGCTTGACTCCACAAACAAAGTAATCCTTCTGATCATTCTGTAAGTTTAAAATCAACAGTGCAAAGTGAGAATGGAACAGTAACACCCAGAAAACAGACACCTGCACAAAAATCTGATGACAACAAAGCAGTTTTGGAAAGAAAAAGCTAAGCATTCTATGAAACCACCCAGAGTGACTATGACAAAATGACTATGACAAAGTGTTTTAGTCCACATTTCATATAATTCAGAAATAAAAGCGACTTTTTTCAAGTAGGAAGGGCTTCAACTTAATCAATTCATTATAGAAAAGATTTTGGAGGTCAATATTTTGACATCTTATATGCACTCTGTTGAAGCTCAGCTAGCCTACTTGTCAGGGTTACTTTGTGTAATTATAAACAAAATGGAAAGTAGTCACTAAATTACAGCTACAACAATTCTACTTTTATAGTAGAGACTATTGGAGAGATGCTGCAATAAATCTTCTCCTTATGGAGATTGCAATCTAAGGAGCAAATCCAAGAAAAAGCTGGAATAAACAGCATGTGTGAAGAGCAAGTTTCCTCACAAAGAAAACCTGGTGTCTGCTCAGAGTGCAATAAATAGGAACTTCATTTCACATCAAGTAGATCTTGAGAACATTAAAAACATACCAGATCTATAGGGTAGATATAGGAGAGCTCTGACAGCAATTGCTTGCATCGAATATTCTGCTGGGCATTTGTCTTCAAAAAGATTTCTCTTTAGGGAAAGAGATCCCAAAACCATTAGTATCTTCAAAAGCTTTAAGTAAAAGTATCAAGCCCTTGTATCCCTTCTGCATCTTCCCAGTTTTCACCTCCCCTTCCCCAAAAAGCAAGGTAATTCCACAAAGAACAAAAAGCATGCAGAAGACAGAGCTAATTACCCAGTTTAGGTTGTACCTAAATTGACTCTGACAATTAAGTCACAAGCAGGGTCACAACCCAGCTGCACACCCCTGGTCACTCAACTACTGAGCTATCAGGGAGGACACCACCAGATGCTGCACAGCCCAGGGCCTGCTCCTGCCCTCTCTCCCATCCAGACTCCTGAGACAATGAAGTATTACAAAGCTCTGTTTCACCAAAACAGTCCTCAAAGTCCTATCATAGTCTATACATGAAGCCAAGCATCTCTCTTCCTCTCTTGTAGACTTGCCACTGTTCATCATCACTTCAGATATCTACAAGTTGTAGCAGAGATGTCTTAACACTAGTTTTGGGGTGACACGAAGAATTTGGTGCCAGGATTCCCACTTCAAATGGGTTACTCTCAAGTCTGTTATTTCCTTTTTGATTCCAGTAAAATCATAGGTCCATTTATTTACCTCTTAGCAGTGCATTCCTTTCTTAATTCATCCAGGGATTCATTGTGCTCTTGAAGTTTCTTGTATTCCATCTCAAACGCATTTTCTAAACAACACAGGGAAATCAGGGGGGGAAATTAGTATCAAGTAGTTTCTTAGTTATCTGAAGTTTCAAAAGTAGATACTGACACAAATGTTGGCAATAATCCTTCACTTACTGTTAGTCAGTTTTCATGTTCTGCTGCCAAACTGGGGAGTGAGGAACACAAGTCTTCATGCACTACACACCACCCATCAGCCAAACACAACTAACCAAACTACATTCTCCTTTACACCTGTTTCATAGAATCCTAGAATGGGCAGGTTGGAAGGGACCCTAAAGATCATCTAGTTCCAACCTCCCCGCACTGAGCAGGGATGCCAATCACTAGACCAGGTCACCCAGGGCCACATCCAGCCTGGCCTTGAACACTGCCAGGGATGGAGCATCCACAACCTCTCTGGGCAACCTGTTCCAGTGCCTAACCACTCTCCGGGTAAAGAACTTCCTCATAATCTCCAATCTAAATTTCCCCTCCTTCAGTTTATATCCATTCCCCCTTGTCCTATCACAATCTGAATTTCCCTGGGGAGTAATTCAGTGAAGGCATCTCAATACTTTCATACATAGAATTAAGGAAATGGTGAAAAAAAAAAAAAAAGGTAATTTCTTAGTAGTGACTAATCAGTTTAGACTCAACTAGGCCTTAAAAAAAAGGTTCTGCCCAAGATCAGACATCCATGTATTTCTGGGAGCTCCACAGAGACAGTGATACAGCATCTAAGACACTTTCCCCAGTAAAAGAAAATTCCAAGACTGAGCATTTCACCTTGCACTCACATAAGACATTAAGAGGGGCTTTTGCCTTCTGACATTTCAAATAGGATCCTGATCACAGGTACAGTAACATCTCTCAGGACAATGTGCCAGCCTCAAGCCATTGTTTAGGGTCTTACAGCACAGCTCTTCTGATTTGCCTCCTGACATTTTAAATAGGCACAGATTTCAGGTTGCTTTACAGAGGTGTCACACTAAGAAGATATTTTGAGGGAGGATATCAGTGCTGTACAGATTCAGCATAACACAGCTGATAAAAAGCTTAGATCTGGTTGCAAACTTCAGATCAAGAACAACCCAAGCACATTAAACCTCAAACAAACCAGCAAGTTCATTTTGGCCACCAGAATCATAAGCTCCTAGTCTTCTGATCAGCAGATTGTGCATATCTACAACAGAAGCAGCAATGTTTCTATGCTTACCTCTCTCATGCAAAATGCTTTTTTCCTTCTGCAGCAAAGCTACTTCTTGACCAAGGGCTTTCTTCTGCCTCTCCAGTTCATTGCGTAGCACCAGGATCTTCAGCTGTAAACATTCACTCTCCTTTTTCTATTGGAAGAAAAACAGATTGATTTATTTTTGTTAATAAGATTTGCTGCTCGCAAGCAGTTCCATAAAAGGGGTAACAGGAGGGAAGAAAAAAAAATAGGACAAGATTAGTGTCTGCCACACTAAAGGTTCAGTTCATAATTACCAAGAGGGAACAGATTACCAAGGACACTAAGCACTTTGCTGTTTTGGAAGGAGAGAAACTCAGCTGTGTTCTACAGTGCCTTTTAATCCTGTGCTCAGGGATGCAACCTGGTCCAGGGCACACATTGATAGAGGAAAGAGAGGTGGGAGGAAGCTTCTGCAGGACAAGTACATAGAAACAGCAGAGTACTAGCAGCACAACAAATTCATCGCTGGCTAAAGGGTTCAGCAACATTTGGATGTTCCATCATGGGAGATGTTCAAGGTCAGGCTGGATTGGCCTTTGAGCAACCTGATCTAGTGGAAAGAAGGTTGAAACTAGATGATCCTTAAGGTCCCTTCCAATCTAAACTATTCTGTGATTCTATGAAAAATCTTTGAGCAGCCAAGATACCAGCAGAAAGCAAAGAAGCTCTGAGTTGCAATCACTCACAGAAGATGTTATATTGCCCATTAAGGGAGTTGACATCTTTGCTGCTTTGACTACAACCCAACCGTGTGATTAGTGAGTTAAAGTCTCAGTTTTCAATACTGTCAAACCCTTAAACCAGTTTGACACTTAACTGAATCCTCTCAACCCAGAATATACCTTACAGCAATAAACTTCACATCACAAGTTTGCTCTTTCCTATAGGAGGCACCAGACACAAACCACTGAGTACCAACATAATGAAGACATCATGAGCCACTCCTGTCAACTCACTGCTTTGAAATGAGCTCAGCCTTTTGAGGCAGAAAGCAGAAACTCTTACCAGTATACTTTTTTTTTTGAAGAGGGGAAGAGGACAGGCAAAACAAACTGTCAAAAGCTATTGCAAGATCTAATATAACTCCTGCTCCAAATGAATATGCCACTTGAGTGACAGCTTGTGCAAGAATTCCATTCACCCAAAGGAGCAGGGTGCAAGGAGATAGAGCCAGCAGACTCACCTCACTCTAAATCCACCACAGCTTCTTGTCAAGATTTATTTAAATCACTAAAAGTTTGTTTTTCCTGTTAAACCTCTTTCATGCACTGTGCAGTGTTTATGCTTTTAAGAGTATAAAAGCATTTCTAAAAAATAAAGGTAAAAAGAGGAAAAGCAACATCCCAATCTATCTGAGCAACACAGATAAATTTCAACTCCGTTACATTCCACTTCTCAGAGGAGTTCCCAGTTGAAATGACAGGTTTAAGTAAAGACTCCAAGTGTGAAAAAACCAAACCTCTAGTCAAGACACCTGCCTCAGCAAGGCTGCAGAATATCATGTTAAACAATCACACTTACCAGTTCATTGCTTGTAGATGCACATCTCAGCTTTTCTTCAATCTCCCTTGCTATTTTCTGCACAGTTACCTGAGTCTGTTTAATTGCACACTGGGCTCTGTGAAGCCTGCAAGGAGAAGAGAAGGTACAGCTGAACTAAAAGGTTGCCCACACATGTCCTAAAGATGAAAGCATCTAGTCATCTTGAAACCAGCAGCAGTAAGATGAGTTGAGGTTGTCAAGTGTCTTACGCTGAAATGAAATGTGGAAAGAGGAATCCTTACACAGTTTAGAAGTGAGCATCCAAAGCAAAGCAGCAGGTCTCCACATTCAGGTACCAAATCTTATTTTCCTTTGTTAAATTCAATAGATGTTGATAAAGCAAAGCTTTAGGTGAGCGAGAGCGGGTAATTCTAGGGATCTCAGGTGACAATTCAGTCATAGCATCACCAAGAGAGATACATAACAGTTACTCTGAGAATCATTAACATAGGCTAGCTTTAAAAAAGTGCAAGTATACTACAGAAAACACAAAGCTACCCAGGCCAGAAGCATGAAACACCCTTCAGTACCCCCAAACGACAACATTCTCTAGCACAACCATGGGGTTTGTTTTTTTTAACTGAATCACATCTGAAGTGTGAAAAGACCATGATTAAGTGGTTTTGATCATTAGCCCTGGCTTCAGGGTGAAGAAGGAAAACTGATTGTCATATTTATAAGGAAAAAAAATCCAACAGAGGAAAGCAATGGCCAAAATAGGTGTGAGAGAGGCATTAAGATCTTTCTTAGAATTAATGTAGAGTGGAAATGAACATTTTATTAGGAAAAACTGAGAGCTGGTCTGCAGACAAACCTATGCCTTAAGGTATGCAAACCCAGCCTTGATTCTCCCATCCTAAGATTCCCTGTTAACAGCTTCTCCTTTCCTAAGGATATTCTTCAGGCAGCCTTACTGTTGGGTAAAGCACTCAACTAAGGGTCTAGTCAGAGCAGCAAAAGCATGGTCAGATAACCTTTATTTTTGTAGGACGCTAGTGCTTTGCCAGGCAAACATAACCAGAAGACCAAGCCTGCTTCAATTCCTGCTTTAATGACCACTTCCACTTTGCCTGAATTAAATATCTTTGTCTCTTCACAGGAATGCTGTGAGCACTGCCAGCTCACCACTAAACCATGGCCCTCAGCACCACATCTCCATGGCTTCTCAGTGCCTCCAGGGATAGTGACTCCACCACTGCCCTGGGCAGCCTGGGCCAAGGTTCAACAACCCTATCAGCTGTATGGGTTAAAAGCCAAGGTCTGCTGACCATCCTGAATGTCATTCAGAGCTCTATTGTCACATCACACTGCAGGGGCTAAGTTTCCTACTTCAGTAATTTCCAGTTTGCCCTTTTCAGAAAGTCTGGAACATTTTCTTTCCAGACATAAGAAAGCCTTACCAGAACTAAAACTTATAGGTGAAGAGTAATAAACTAAGTGACATTTCCCTTTTCCCTTCATCTAATTTTATACTGGTAGAACATTCTTGATTTAATCCGAGGTGATTAAGGAAGAAGTTTTACAAGTCTTCACATTTAGCTAGCAAGATGTGACTCCTTGAAAGAGTTTCTGCAACTGATAAATTGTTAGAAAGGTCAATTTACCATGTGAATTCAAATTTAAATCAAATCACCAAGGTGATTTGATAAATAGCTAATGACCTACGAATTTTGCTCCAAGTTCTTCTACCCATACAAGTACAAGGAACAACCCCAGTTCCCTCAGCTGCTCCTCACAAGACTTGTGCTTCAGATCCTTCAACAGCTTTGTTGCCCTTCTCTGGACACACTCCAACACCTTAATGTCCTTCTTGGAGTAAGGGACCCAAAACCTGTTCAAATTGACTTCTCAAAGCAGGACACACATAGTTTGGTGAATCTCAATCTAAAAGGTATATTCCTAACCTATAGAGACTGCTATGCAAAATAATTCAACAATCAGGTCTGGTTTTAATAAGAAATGGTTTTCTTTTCAAGCCAAACATCATCCAGTCTTTTCTTTTTCTGAATATAAAAAAACCTCCAGAGTTAAACTTGGCTGCCTTGATGCCAAACAGTGCCATTTACATTGCAAGACAGAAAACTTACTGATACTGGCTGAACTCAATCCCAGTATGGTTCAATATTGTTCCAAGAACTTGAAAATGGTAACAGTCAGATCGTGACCACATCCGAAGCGAAGCCTTCCAAGATGAAAATGTTAGGGACCTCATGTCACAAAAGCAGCAACTAGCAACAGAAATCTCCCTTCCCCAGCCAAAAAAAAAGTCCCCGCTGCACCCATGTGGAAATCTTCATTCATCCAACAATGGGAATACAAACTAAGCCATAAGATCAGTATGGAAATTTGGTCCATCATTACTACATGCACAAGGCAGACTTCAAGTGGAGGCAACAGTGATGGCACCAAGGAATGGAGATCAGGCCATAAATTTGGATTAAAATTTTTATAGAATGAATGGAGAGAAACCTCAAAGCTAATTGACCCCATACTGTTTCCATTTCTAGCCTGAATGCAAGTCCAACTCTACAGCCTAAAGCTAGCCCAATTTGTGCTGTAAGTACAATCTGTCTTGGTTTAGTAATTGACCATGATGAGCCAACTGATGGCATCACCTATGTGCTATCAGCCAATGCAAGATCCTTCCTAGCTTGTTCAAGAAGGCTTTTTAAAACTATTCAATTAAAATGAGCAGCTACATAGCACTTTAAGAGCTAATTCAATGCTTCAAGAGGCCGCTGGCCTGCTACCAAATTTCCTTCCAGGAAAGCCAAGGTGGTTAGAGCAGGAACTCAAGGCTTTTTGAAGAGCTAGCTTAGCCAACAGTGTCGTCATCCTGCATCTTGCAGGCTGCTCTGGTGTCTCTGCAGCAGCTCACAGCCATTGTCAGCCAGCAGCAGAGTCATACATGAACATTAAGTGTGATAGATTTACTGCTTGGGGCCTGGAGAGCTGCTGTGCAATTGTCCACCATCAGGTGAGCTGCATGCTGCTGCCTGGGAAAGAACTGGAAAGTAAAACTGGGATTAAAACTCCTTACCATCCTAATATAGTTTGGAGGTGGACATCTATGAAGCTGGCTTTCTAGTTCCATTCTCATATTAGGGCATAAGTGTTGTGAGGAGCAGTTGAGGGAGCTAGGGTTGGTTAGTCTGGAGAAAAGAAGGCTCAGGGGAGACCTTCTGGCTCTCTACAACTAAAAGGAGGCTGGAGCAAGGTTGGGAGTTGATCTCTTCTCCCAGGTAACTAGCAACTGGACAAGAGGAAATGGCCTCAAGTTGTGCCAGGGAGGTTCAGATTAGATACTAGGCAAAATTTAATTGCTGAAAGAGTGGTTAGCCATTGGCCCAGGCTGCCCAGGGCAGTGGAGTCACCATCCCTGGAGGTGTTCATAAAAAATGCAGATATAAGACATCATGACATGGTTCAGTGGGCATGGTGGTGTTAGGGCAACAATTGGACCTGATGATCTTGGAGGTATTTTCCAACTTTAATGACTCTATGTCAGCTGCCTTCTGAGGTGAGGAAGACTAAGAGGAAACAAAATACTCTCCCTTCATTTGGTAGCTTAAAAAAAAATGGGACAGATCTAAAAGCATTAGCTACATCCCTCATCAATCTAGGAAAAGCCAGCAAGCAACATTTCAGTATCTCTTCACTTGCTAGATCCCAAGTTGTTGACATTCAGGCTATTTTGGGTATTTCTTCAAGGCTTTTCAAGTCTGACATAAAATTGTCTCCTTTCTGCCCAAAACCCTCCCTACTTTCTGCCTCAGCTATAAGATTTGAAACAATTCTAGCACACCATGTTGTGCCACTCAATTCAACTTGGGTCCTGACTTGGAGTGGGGGAACAGTTGCCAAGTGTTGGACTTCTTCACCACTGCAGGATTTCTTTGCAATAACCTCCTTGTCCTGTTTGCAAGATGAAGCAGTTTTCCTGACTCCCCAAGCCTGCACAATGCAGTGGTCCAACAGAACTTGACTCTACAACTCAGGAATGTGCTGTAACAACACATTGGCTCTCTTGCACTAAGTCTGAGGCAATGTTTGAAGGTTCAGCTGAAGCACTTCCCTTTAAGACAGGCTGCAGTAATATTCCAACTGAGCTATCCCTCTTGGTCATGGATTATAGTCTAGTGATTTACTGGTTTATACAGCAAGTTCATTCCTGGCTGTAAGCTTTAACAAACTGAAAGCTGGACTCTAGTGAGAGCTGTGCCTCTTATGCTAACATATGCTTACATTTACATTAATGAAAGAACCTCAACTTTAAGACATTTGATAGCCAATTTTGTAGCTCTATCACACACTCCAAATATCTATTTGCTCTATCAGACACATCTGGATTTTTCATGTACAGAACATAAATACATCAATTAATTACAGCAGTCACACACTGCAGCTACTTCTCACAAGAGAAGCACAGTGCCTCTGGTCTTATTTGCCAGAATAACCTTCATTTACAATGAGACTATATTTAAACTGAGAATTACTACCAGAGAGGCAGAAAATAGAACACTTCTGGCAATAAGCAAGATGTAGGATCCTGGAAGTAAAATACCCAAACCTATCATTAAAGAGAAAACATAATCCAAGACTTTCCTATTAAATACCCCCAAAATATGGAATACATACTACTTTCTATCAGTCCAGTTGTTAGATTATGGAGAGTGCCAGCCAGCTAGAACATATTTTTTTATGTAACCTCTTAAACCATCATTTGCTACATCTGCTTTCCCACAAGAAAAATCCTTCTAATTTATAATCATATACTCCCTTTCCCAATTTCCTCAGAAACCTATCCCTACAATTTGTCAAAACCAGATGGAGGGCAAAGAGAAGACAGCAGGGAGTAAGGAGAGAATAAAACACAAGTCTGACTTGTTCATTTCTGGCATTAAACCTCTCCAAGAGCCAGTGCTGTAAGAAACTCCCAACAAGACAGTGCTGGTGAAGCACAGATACTTTCAAACAGGTTTGAATTAACTTACACATGTAAGACTCAAATGAAGTTGCTGAACAATCAAGCCCATGTGGACACTTCATGCTTTGAGCTATTTGCAAATGGAGAAAAGGACAAAATCCATCTATCAGACTAGCAGCTGGGGAGGTGCTGGCCTCCAGTGGGAGGAACATTTAAAGGAGCTAGGATACAGCTCCTTTTCAATACACAAAGGTCACAGAAGAGGAGGCTTCATGTGAAGCCCAATTTTTTCCAGCAATGAAGTCACAAAATCCTGAAATGTCTCTAGTCCTCCTGTTTCAGTTCACAGATTTGACTCCAGCCCTGGGATGGATTTATGGTTTGATTTTGTTTTTTAATTCAAGGAAAATGCATTGGGGCTAAATAACAAGGACATTTCTTTGTTTTACATGTGCTTATCAGTTTCTGATTCCAGAAACCTTGTTGGCAGTGCAGACAGAATCACAGTCCAGACACCATAATAGAGAGGTAAAATACGTGCAAATCAAATTTCCAAAGAATCAGAATCACAGAATGTTAGGGACTGGAAGGGCCCTAGAAAGATCATCTAGTCCAACCCCCCTGCCAGAGCAGGATCACCTAGACCAGGTCACACAGGAATGTGTCCAGACAGCTCTGGAAAGTCTCCAGAGAAGTCCTGGGCAGCCTGTTCCAGTGCTCTGGCACCCTTACTGGAAAGAAGTTTCTCCTCATGTTAATACTAAACCTCCTGTGGTCCAACTTGCTCCCATTCCCTCTTGTCCTAACATTGGATGCCATTGAGAAAAGCCTGGCTCCCTCCTCCTGACACTGCCCTTAACATATTTATAAACATTAATGAGAGCATAAACATGGAAAGATGACTCCTACCAGAAGGACAGTGACACTAGTAGAATCCAAAAGCTGACTAATACTTGCCCACAAATCTTAATCATAGAATCACTGAATGGTTTGGGGTTGGAAGGGACCTTTCAAGGTCATCTAGTCCAACCCCGACCCTTGCAGTCAGCAGGGACATCTGCAACTAGATCAGGTTGCTCACAGCTCAGTTCCAGTGAGCAAGGCTAAGACTGGAGTTCAGCACATGACTGAAAAGAAGATGCATAAATTCAGGTTGAATTGGTTACAGGCTCCACCCAAAAAGCCAAAGCAGCTGCTCTCAAGTTGATTGTGTTCTTCCAATCACAGCCCAACGGATAAGGTGTTAGTGATCACTGCACACAAGCCTTACCCACTGCAGGGAGAGGAGGAGGCAGCCCAAGCAGTATTCAGCTAACTCATTGTTTTCAAGCTGCATACTGCTGCACTTTTTCCTGGCAGCCAACCCCAAACTCAAATCATAGTTTACTTCCAAGACAAGTAGAATTCTGCAGCTGAGGGAGAGAGGCAAGATCTTCCACCAGACAAAAGGATGCTCATAGGAGTGTTCTACAGCTCCTCAAGTCATTGGTGCATCCCCTACCCTGCCCTGGGTTTAATTATCAATTATTATCATGATTACAGCATTTCCCCCCCACTGTGAGATCTTCAATCCATTTTATTTGTCCTCAAAATGTAGTATTGACTTGCCCTGGTGTAGTTGGGAATTTCAGAGCATTTTGGAGACATTGACTGTGTTCACTGAGATCTTTGCCCAGGCTGAAAGATAAAGTAATTAGGAGAAATTCTCCCAGGAGAAAGTTATAACAAAACCAAAGAAGAGTGCCAATGCCACTGTTAACAAAATCCACCTTTTAAGCATTTTCAAGTATTGGTTAGAGAATTATTTAGCTAAGTGACATGATCTGGTTTTCACCAACTCTAATAAAGCCAGAAAAAGGAGAAGGGCTGGGCTACGACTTCTAATCCAGTTGAATATTGTTACACAGATATGATTTGGGAGAGTATGTAAAAGACCAAGTAGAATAAAGCTATTTCTGAAGTTCTGCACAGCTCTGTAATCTCTCAGTGCTCCAAAACCTAATTTGATCAAGAGCTAGCAACATGCCCATCATGCTCACACTCAAATTCTGCCACCACAGAGGTGTTTTATTCCATATGGCATATTAAGAAAGCTGAAGCTAAGAGCAGCAGCAGACTACTAACCCTGCAGCTAAGCTACCACACAAAAAAACCCTACCTCTCTCATGCTTCATGGACTGTTTCAACTCCCTGTGACCCATACTGCTCTCTTCTACAGATTTTGGCAAAACCCAAGCTTGTAAATTGACTCTTCAGATGACTGATTAGCCTCAGTTTCCAGATAGCTTAGCACCACTCAAGTAAAATGCCTGGGAACAGATTTGTCTGAAAGTCTTTGACTCCACAGATCAAAATCCCTAAGGAAATCTCCCCCCAAAAACCACTCCAATCCCAGTTGCCATCTCCATTGCTGCTTCCCAGGAAGACACCACCCCACAATCCCAAGCCAGGTGGTTTTTAGGCCAAGAGAGATGACACTTGTTATACTCTTCATCCATTCCAGTCCTGCTTATTAGAGTATACAAAGGCACTTGAGAGGTTTGATTCCAGTTCAGATTTATTTCTGCTGGCCTGAGGCCATCTGGGTTTTCATGTCCAAAGCCAAGGGGATGCCTGCTTTGTCTTGGCTGCTTAAACAGCACCAAGAGCCAAGTCTTCCAGGTGGAAATCTTTTCTAGTGAGGAAACATCAAGCCTGGCCATCACAGGAAAAACAACTACACTTATCACTAGGCAAAGGCAAGTGTTAGCAGAGGAACTTACTGATTTAAGAGCACAAGTCAGGCTAAGAGGAATCCTACCACCCCCTTCCACAAGTGAGATGGTGTCATTTCCACTTCTGCTAGGAGAGGGTGATGGCAGCAGCAGCAGCAACATTAACATCTGAAAGCCTGCAACGTGAACCAGCAATTTGGTTGCTAAGATACTACCAGGAAAAGCTAGAAACAAGGCACTGCACAAGCATCAGATTGTTAGTGACAACCTTTTCCTGCCACACACAGGATGTGGCACTGTTCCTACTGCATGAACATCCATAACTACAACCTTTGGAAAGAGTCTGATTGCAGCTATGAGGAAAAGATCAGTAAAGGAAAAAGCTACAAAACCAACAAAATGAATAAATCTTTCGTACCTCCCCTTATCTTCCTGCATCTGGCAGCGTGCTGAAAAGAACAGGGTAGCAAAGAGCAACTCTACTTCCATATAGCCAGAAATGGAGAGGCTAAAGGTTGACTCCAGCCTACTGACAGTTCCCCTGTGTTCACTTCTTTCATGGAAGTGAGGATGGACTAGAGGAACTCCAAGGAAGTTGCAAGCTTTGTATGGCTCACCTCTGGGTTTGTTGTCAGATGCTGGACAACTCTCTGAAGTCAGAGAGCAGCTCATCACATGGGTTGTTTTTTTTCCTGCTTTCCCTCCTTTTCACCCAACAAACATTTGGAAACCTAAAGTTACAAATTACTGCTTACAGTAACTACACAATAGCAAAGTCTGATGGAGCTACTGGATGTCAAGACCTGACAGTGTGACACTGTTCAAGGCTAACTTGTCTTGTGCTGCTTCTCAGCTGGAAACAGCTCAATGTACCCTTTGGATACTCCTTAGCACAAAGTAGTTTAAGCCCATGAAGACCTTGCTCACTCCATGATTCCCCACTCAGCTCATGAAAAAGAGCTTCAAGTTTCACATCATTTCCATGTGTTAAAAATAGCTGTAAAAAACAGGCACTTACTCCATTTGGCACGTGCAAATCCACTGACTCTCTAGTCCCAGAGAAACTACTCTGAGCTACTAATGAGTTTTTCAACACTCCAGCTGCTTACATGGTCTGTGTACTTCTGTCTCTATTTCTCTTTTCAGAGCTCAACTTGTGCAAGTTCTGTTTGTACCCTTAGACTGCTAATAAAAAGAGAAGAATTTCAACACACAAGCAATATATCTGCTAAAAAGCTTCTTTCCAATGACAAGCAGAGCTAAACAAAAGCTGATTTTATATTAAGTCCCCAGGTTTCAGTCTTGGTCACTGAAGAGAGTTCATTTTACCAACATCTCAAAGTTACAGACTGCAAACACTATCTGTATTTATATTCTTTAACATCTCTCCAGGGAAAAGAGATGAACTTCTCTTGAAATGAACAGTTATATTACAAATGGAGAAATCTGAAACAAAGCCTGTCAGTTGAGGCATATGCTTGGCAGATTATGAAATCTGGAGACAAGAGACACACTTAAAGCACTGGGACTTAAGATCATTTCCAGTAACTTAGATTTTTACTTGTCATGCATAGAATCATAGAATTGTTTTCATTGGGAAAGACCTTTAAGATCATCAAATCCAATCATTAAGCAGCACTCCCTGGTCACCAGATCCCTCAGCACCACATCTACATAGGTTTTCAGTCCCTCCAGGGATGGTGACTCCACCATTGCCCTGGGCAACCTGTTCCAGGGCCTCACAACCCTTTCCATGAAGAGGTTTTTCCTAATACCCAACTTAAACATCTCTTGGCACAACTTGAGGCCATTTCTTCTTGTACATTGCTCTTTACTTTGGGGGGAGAGAAGAAACCAACCTTCACCTCACTCCAACCTCCCTTCAAGGAGGTAGAGAGCAAGAAGGTCTCTCTTGAACCTCCTTTTCCCCAGTTGCCTCAGATAACCCCTAGAAGACCTGTTCTCTAGATCCCTCATCAGCTTCATTGCCCTTCTTTGGGCACACTATCACACACATCCCCATGCCCAATGTTCAACAGTGCACTGCAAGTTTCTTTGAGGCACTAATTTAGAATGTGGTAATTAGCTGCTAGTTCAGAAGTTGAGTTCTGCTCCTTCTCAGAGCCACAGTGTTGGACCATATGAAATCACTGAACCTATCTCATCATTGCTGAGATGTGAAATACATGGAAATTGTCTACTTTAGTGTTCTAATTTGGTTTGAAAAGAGGAGCTGGACTTGATGATCCTTGTGGGTTCCTTCCAACTTGGGATATTCTGTGATTCTATGTTTACTTGTCCAGGGCACTGCAATCAGATTTATTGGCTTATCAACCAGAACTGAGAGTTCTGTTGCTTTTAAATGCAGGCCCAGCCTGGGTGGTCTCTGGGGTTGCTCCAGTTTTCAGCATTTACTCCACTAGATCAGATGCACATGTGGCAGTAGCAGAGGAAATCCTTTTAACACCTAGAAGTATGATTTAAATCAACTTCAGCCAGATTAGATATTAGCAATATTACAGCAGTTGCCTGGAGCTGGCTTTTTACTTGTCTCCAGCACTCAAACTGGACCATTATCAGATTTTGCTGCTGTTAAAAAACAGTTTTTGGGGTGTTTTTTTTTTTAAACAAAAATACAACCAAAATGTTTTCAATTTGCACTAACTGGTTGGCTAAACAGCACAAGGTGCAATCTCATCTGCTGGAGGAAGGGAGAAAGTGGTTTTGACTGGAGGGATTAAAACATAGGAAGAAAAACATCACAGGGGAAGGTCTCAGTGGTTCTTAGAGCACTTTTTGTCTCCAGGCAGAATTTGGGACTACTTCAGGCACTCACATGCTTAAAGCTGCTAGCAGGCCAATTGTTCCAAGTGTCACACCACTATGAAAAGCTGTTGTAGAATACAAGATAGCACTTTTTGTATTTAGGGACTGAAGTAACATTTTAATATACAAGATTTTCAGC
Source organism: Bucco capensis (assembly GCA_013396975.1). NCBI lineage: Eukaryota > Metazoa > Chordata > Aves > Piciformes > Bucconidae > Bucco > Bucco capensis. The sequence continues at coordinate 47,711 of VWZO01013399.1, forward strand.
CCCTTCTTCAGGTTCTGCCAGCAGATCCCATCTTCCCAACACTACTTTATGCTGAAAGGTCTATCTTTCAAAATTTCAAGAAAAAGGATAGAAAACTAAGAACATACTAAATATAAACTTATTCCCATTAGTGCTGCAAACGTGCTGAGAGCCTGATTATCAAGACATGTCCAGAACATGACCTCAGATGAATTTGGCCCATCCTCAGTGTTATGTGAAAGGTCAAACATGTTACTCTATAACCTATTACTACTATCAGCTCCATAATATTTAGAAAGCCTTTAGGTGACCTCTTCTCAGGAAATCTGACAACATAGTCAAGGGACAAAACCCCTCATAATTTTAGCTTTCCAGTTGGGGTGCTTAATTTTTGTCAGTTAGCCTTTTTCAAACAAATGGTTGCAAGAATAATTGTCATTTCCATATGGTATGAACAGCTTACAAGCAGCACTATGTCTGCCTGAGGATCTTGTCCCTGTCCCAAAACAAGGAGCTTCACGAGCTGCAGAGATGCTGAGAACTTCCTTGTGTAAAAGCTAAGCTGCCTGGGTGCTTAAACTTTTCCTCCTGCCTAATGAACTTGTAAATCCATGTAATTAAGCATCTGAGCACACAGGCACTATTTTAATCTAGCACTTTATTTTTTTACTGTTCACACACTGGCACCCCAAATTAATTCTTAAAAAAAAAAAATCAATGTAATTTGAGCCAAGCACATGCTTTTCATTAAGGTCTATTCACAAGTTTTCTAAGTTTTAGCTATGCACTTCTAAGACAAAAAAACAAGATAATTAAATCATTTCATCCCCCAAAATCCCTCATTTTCAAGAGGTCAAGACTGAGCTAGAATCTGCCATCTCAGTCTGTTTTCCACACTGCACAGCTGATTTCAGCAGCATGGTACCAGCAGAGGAACTGAGATGCAGGCAACACCATCACCAGGATGTGCAGCCTTGGTTGAGAAGTTTAAACTTTTAGTCAGTACAAGCTGTTCTTCATGAAAACATTAGGAAACCACACGTGCAGCTTGGGAAATTTTACTAGAGAAATACTGTATCATGAGAAAGCCTTCAAAATGTGGGGTTTATGTGACCAGATGCAGACCTTTATAGTGTAGGCACCTCCCCAGTGTCTTTACAGCCAATGGACAGAAGCAGGCAGACACCAAATCATTTCTTCCCAAAGTAGATGTCCTGTCAAAGGCATGGCTAGGCTTCGTGAACAAAGATCCAGGGAGGGCTCCATGCACACTCCTCCTCAGTGCCTTTTCCAAGTGCGCTGATAAAAAGAGGATAGCAGATAGCACCCTCCAGCCTGTGCTAGGGATTTTTTTAGGTGAGACACAGCATGCGCAGAGCTGGACCCACCCTTTAGTCCTAAGGTTCATCTGCCAGGGCCTAGCAAGCTTGGACGCTGGCAGCGAAGTCCTTAGGATGGAGGTTTTATTAGAGTTTCCTTCTCTTAGATGGAAGGCCT
>VWZO01013399.1:49257-91960 GCA_013396975.1 Bucco capensis
ACACTTTCCCGTGGGCAATGAGTTTAATGCTCCCTCTGCTGTTGGCACAGTTATGGCACCAGGGGCCACAGGAGACCACAAGGGATTTACAGACTGTGCCTGCCTGTCAAATGAATCCTTACTCAAATTATGCCCATCTCTCTCTCTCTTCTAGTTGGAAGCAGAATAATAACTATGTCTGGAAAGAGTTCACAGGCTAGTCACTGCAGCCTGGATTCCTGGAGGAATCATAGAACAGTTACAGCTGGAAGAGACCTTGAAGATCATCAGTGCAGCCTTTGTCCTAGCCCTATCAGCTTACTAAATGATGCCCCCAATGCAACATCCACCTGTCTCTTAAACACCTCCAGGNGAGGTGGCAAGCTAGACTGCTTGGTAGGGAAAAAAAAGAAAAAGACATGTGACAAAGAGATCAGAGGTTATTTTAGAAGATCTAAATGCTAACACCAGTCTTTTGAGCTAGATATCTAAAGGTAAGCAGCAGGAGAAGAAGCATACTTCTAAGAAATCAGAGGTAAAGTGAGAGGGAGTAGAAAGGATTCAGGAGTCCACAAAGGACTTTGCTTCAGTTTCTGAAGAACTCTCCCAGCTAGGAAGGAAACAGGGAAAAGTAGCACGTAGGTATGGTCACAAACTGTAACTTCTAACTTTTGCTGGAACTGGATGATGGAATATATACTACTTGGTAGGATATACAGAATCCATTGAAATATAATCAGCAGCAGGCCCGGAAAAAATATATTCCTTTTAGGACAAAGCAAAAAGAAAGAGGATGTTTGAGCTCAGAGGCAGGGCTAAGCAGGAACCTGGACTATCCAGGACTGAGCAAAGCACATGGCTCCTGTAACCAGACATTAAACCAGCACCCAACAAGGTGAGCTTTATCAAAGCTGACATCTTCAGGTCTTGTCAGCATAATGATAGACAGAGAGACACTTTCTGGAGAAGGACCACAGCTCAGATTAGACAGAGTTAGACAGGACTCCAGTTGGTCCAGGTCATGACGAGCTGCTGTAAAAGTCGATGTTTGGTTTGTTGTTTTTTTTTTCCTGGAGCATGCTTCATACTACAGAGAAGTGGAAAGGAAATGTGAATAAACATGTAACAGTGTTAGGTAGTATGAGAGTTCTTTTCTAATGGACTGTGCCAGACTATCTTAACCTATCCCCTGGTTGTTTTCCATTCATAGTACAAAAGATAAGACTTTTAGAAAGCAGCTTTAGTTTGAAGATGCTTTACAGAAACAAGATACATTTCAATTTTAAGAGAGCTTATAAGAGAAAGACTTCTGAATAAGTAATCTAACTTCTCCTACCACTTCCTTCACCCAAGAATAGCAAGCTAATGTTTCCTACAGGCAACACTGACACCTACTGTTACCATCACCAAATGGATTTGACTTTCATGACTGAAAAATGTATTTTTCCAAAGAATTTTGAAAGCACATGGATCATTTCCCTTCTCAAGGGTTTCCTTTGTAGCACATCTATTGCTATTACTCCAGTGAAGAAAGGCTGAGAGTTGGGGTTGTTCAACCTGGAGAAGAGAAGGCTCCAGGGAGACCTTGTTGCAGCCTTTCAGTACTTAAAGGGGCCTAGAAGAAAGATGAGGACAGAGCTGTTAGCAGGACCTGTTGTGACAGGACAAGGGGTGGTGGTTTTAAATTAAAAGAGGGAGATTTAGACCAGATATAAGGAAGAAATTTGTTACACTGAGGGTGGTGAGACAGTGGCACAAGTGACCCAGAGAGGTGGCAGATGTTCCATCCCTGGAACCATTCCAGATCAGGTTTGTTTGGGGCTCTAGAGCAACCTGATCTAGTTGAAGATGTCCCTGCTCACCTTGGAAGGTCCCTTTCCATCCCAAACCATCCTATGACTCTAGTGCAGCACTGAAGTTTAAACCTGTCTTGCAAAACACATTTTAAATACAAGTTCCTCAAAACCAAGAGAACAAGGCCTATGTCTCTTGTGCTCATTTGTGGCTTCTCACCTCTACAGTTCCTCACAGGAAGGATCCTCCAAACCAACTTACTGACCATGTTTAAAACCTCTATTACACTTGCCCACAGCTAACATTCTTGAACTATTATAACTAAAGCAGATCTGAAGACAACCTCCTTGTTTACTTTCCTACCAGCCTTTTGTAGTTTTCACCACCAGAGAATCACCCAGAAGTGAAGTTATAAGTATACTTAGAGCATACTTATGCTGGAGTAACAGCAGTGCCTCTTTTCTGGATTACAAGGAAGAACTATGCAAAAGGTAAATTCAATTCAGGGTGTCAACATCAGGAAATAAAAAAAACACACACAAAAAAATCCACAAACACACTTTGGTGTGTAGCTGTTTTATTCATTCTATCATGTTCAGTTTGGGCAATCTGCCTTTTTTTTCTCCCCCTATATTGTTCTAGTCTATTTAAATAAAATTTTAGTTTCTTGAGAAGAACAGAGTTAGGGCTTTCCACAGAAGCTCTCCAACAAAGAAGCTCCAGGATTTCAGCATTCACAGGGCAAGTTCATGAGCCAGCTTTAGCTCAGAGGTCTCCAGCATTCACATGGGAGAAGCCTAGAGACCACTAAGGCATATCAAAGCCCATCTCTTTGCTACTAGCAGTAGATTGGCACTACCTAGAGATCTCCTTTGCATATTCCAGCCCAGAAAGTTTTATTTTTATTTGGCAAAGCTCCTTCCACACACACTAAAGAAGTTACAATAGCTACAGAGAACACTCTCAAGAACCTTACCTAAGCAAAGAGAAGACATCATACGAGTTACGAACACAGTTCTGATCCACCTGGAGAAGATTATTCTTCAGGGTACCTGAGTGATCCTTAAGGCAAAGAAAGAAAGTTAGTTTAAGAATTAAGGCTTTTTTACATCTGGACTAAAAGATACCCTTTTGATATGAGAAAAAAAAATCTACCTTGCACTTAATGTATTCTAACTCTGTCTTCACGATGTAAGGTAGGAAGAAGCAATTTGAAGTGGCACAACCACCAAGTTCAAGTCTGGTCTACAACAACACTTACCTATAAAGATGTTAATGACCTATCACTTTGTTTTCTTGGCCTTTGTAACCCATTACTGCACAATTTTATGCACAAAAAGACTGAAGGATGCAATTTACAGTACTGCCATTCTGCAGCTTCAGCTCTGAGAGCCTAATTCAGTGATGTGCCAGAGATAAAACTCAATTCTTTATCCATGCTGTAACAGCTTTAAAAGATCAAAGCAGTTTTAGTTTTGAAGCTTCCAGAAGCTACAAAAAAAACCTTCTGTCATTTTTAGGAGACTATATTGTACATTCTGCACAACAGGCATCAAAACAGTAACAGGCAAACAGCAGCTCTTCATGCTGCAAAGGTCAGCCACTGTAGCAGGCAAAGTCACACAAATTCCTAGAAATGCCACGAACACTGAACTGTTTCTTCACGTGATGAAGTGAATCCTAAGTAGGTCAAACCACCTGGCAGCATTGTCAGAAAGTTTAGGGCATGTAGGTTAAAATGCATTTCTTTCAGGGTATGAAGCAGCCTTGCTGGTAGATGTGATTGGCTAATTTTCCAGCAGTGATACAGATGCTCTCTGAGTAGCACAATCCCTGCCTATACATTCTCTCCCGCCTCTACAGGTTGTTTTCATGCAGATGGTGTTGAAACACAGAGCTAGAACTTCCCCTTTAGAAGCTGAACACTCTGGTTTTCAGAGTGAGAACCAAAACTTAACATGGTTTTGTATTTGCCATGAAAATGAGTCTTAACATTTTCAAAATATTCTGTTTGAGGGAAGTGTCTGCCTCAAAGAATAAAGTCAAGGCTTATTTTGAGTAACCAGGGGTTTTATGGGCTTAAAATGCTAGGCTTTAAGTCTTCCTAGAACAGCTCATCTGGCCATGCTATATAGGCAAGATAACAGTTTTTATCTGTCACATCAAAAAAAGTTCTTTTTCTTAGTTCTTCAAAACTATGGATTTTAATGTTCCAGCAGCCAAGTGTGAAAATTTGTTTAGAAGTTGAATCTTTATGTTTGTTCTGGTTTATTAGTGTTGGTGCCTTACCTTCTGGTCAAATGAAGCTCCATAATAACCATCATTGAGCCCAAAAATAATCTCATTGGGGTTTCTTGCATGTATCTGTAAAAAGAGAAGAAAACAAACCATTTTATTGTCAGCTTACTATGACTTTACATTGCAAATGAGCATAAACCACTCTGATAGTCAAATGCAGGTTTTCAGCACCTGTAATTCTAAACACACACGAAACTTAAGAGGAAACTGAATTTAACCACAGAAAATGCATTTGCTTTAATCACAGTCACTAAGTGTGTTCGGTCATTCCACTTTGAACTCACAGGCTCTGGCCTGAGCATCTTTCCACCTGACAAAAATAACCAAGAGAACAGGAAACTAATCAAAGATATTAATTACTAATTAATGTAATGTCACATGTGCCCTAAAATGATACCGAAAATTAGGCTTTTGTGGTCACTGCAGACACAAAATGAGTGTTCAGTATTATAGCTAATATCCTGCTATTAATGTAAAGACCATTATTTCAAATAAAAACCTGCAGTAGAGCATATTCTGTAGGGAATCACTTCTCTCCAGTAAAAACAAATGGAAAGAAAGCTACAAAAAGAAGGGTGCTGGGTCTGGCAGTGATGGAGTTAGTTTTCCTAATAGCAGTCCATATGGTGCTGTGTTTTAGATCTGCAACTGAAACAAGTCTTGGTAACACATCAGTGTTTGAGCTGTTGCTGAAAGGTTTTTCACAGCACCAAAGACTCTTTCACTTCTCATTCAGCCCCCAGAGCGAGGAGGTTGGGCTGTGCACAAGCCTGGGACAGCTGATCTGAAGTGACCACATGGGTATTCCACAGCATATAACATCAAGCCTGCAATGCTCCAGGCTTAGGGAAGAGTGGCTGGAAAACTGCTCCCAGGAAAAGGACCTGGAGTGGAAGGGGTTGGTCAACAGCAGCTGAAGATGAGGCAGCAGTGTGCCCAGGTGGGCAAGAAGGCCACCAGCATCCTGGCTTGGATCAGCATTAGTGTGACCAGGAGGACTAGGGCAGGGATTTTCCTCCTGCACTGGGGAGGACACAGCTCCACTCCAGGGGCCAGTTTTGGGCTCCTCACTCCAAGAAGGACACTGAGGTGCTGGAGCATGTCCAAAGAAGGGCAATGAAGGTAGTAAAGGGTCTAGAGCACAAGTGTTGTGAGGAGCAGCTGAGGGAACTGGGGTTGGTTAGCCTGGAGAAGAGGAGGCTGAGGTGAGTCTGGCCCCAGCCTCTTGCCCCCAACCCCTTGAGCTCTTGCTCAGCATTCAGCAGATCCCCTCTGGCTCTGCTCTTCTCCAGGCTAAGCAGTGCCAGGCCTCTCAGCCTTCCCTCCTTCCACAGATGCTCCAGTCCCCTCAGCATCTTCCTAGCCTCTGCTGGACTCTATCCAGTAGTTCCTTGTCACTCTTGAACTATGGATCCCAGAACTGGACACAGAACTCCAGGTGTGTTTTCAGCAGGGCAGAGTAGAAGAGGAGAATAACCTGCCTCGACTTGCTGGCCACACTCTTAATGCACCCCAGGAGACCATTGGCCTTCTTGGCCACAAGGGCACATTGTTGGCTTATGGTTAACATGTTATCCATCAGATGTTTTGTGTCCTTAAGTAAAAACTTGACAAAAAGCTCTTGTCATTACCTGCTGGCCCAAGTACTTTAATCCATCTAGGTTGACCTTCCATTCAATCAAAAGCTGAAAGTGCTCCTTCTTGCCACCCCAGATCCTCACAACAAAACAAGAGACAGAGGTATCAAGACGATCAGGCATTATTCCAAAGTCCAGGCTTCTCCATGTGGGATTCTGTGGGTATTCAAAGAGGAATAAAAAACAAGTCAAGCAAGCTGAAAGTACTCCTAAAATTGACAATTCAGAAAGTAGCAAAATTCATAGCAAAGAGTAAAAAAAAAAGCTTAAGAATCATGAACACTTCTCATTTTGTCATTTCAAAGTTTACACAGAGTTGAAGCCAAGAAGCTCTGCTGCCTCCTTATTCTGTTTTCTGGAGAGAAGTCTTGAGTTAAAAGCTACATGATGTTAAGTACTTCAGAAACAAAGTGGGCTCTGCTTCCTTCCACAATAAGATGTTGAAGAATTTACTTCAGAATTTAGTTTAGCCCAATCAGGAACCTTAAGAAGTGGAAGTAACATTCCTTTTCAAGTTACAGTTCAGCTTCTGAAAGCTAGAGTATAGCTTCCATTGCAAATGTTCAGGTCAAAATGCTGATCTATTCCCCAGTAAATAAGTTTGCATAAGTGTAAGACAGGTTTGTTCACATTCTTCTCCTCAGCTGTCACTAAGAGAGTCTCTTGACTCCAAGAGATCAGGCTTGCATCTCAAACTTTACAGAAGCAGCATCCACTGAGCTGAACTTGAGGTCCTGTTCCACTAGACCTCAGGTTTGCACACAGGGCATCCTAAGAATTTGCACTCACCTCTGATAACATTTCAGTGAAAGATTTATGGAAAATGTTGTGATTTTAGCACAAAAACTGCAACCACAGCAAGTCAACCCAACGCCACTAGTAGCAAGAGCCAGGTACCAACGTCAGGACTTTCACAGACTATAAATCATGAGATGTCCAAATGCAGAAACAAGAAAGTGCTTTATTTAATCTATGTCCCTCCTCTGTGCAGCAGAGGAATGGTAGCTCCTCCGAACTAAAAGGCAGGAGCTCCTCATCCCATGAAAGGATGAGTCTTTCCTAACTAGTGCAGCTTGGAACAGGCCAAGCATCTCTGAACTAGTAATTTAGAATAAGATGCCTCTGAAAAGAAGGGAAGGGCAAAGATTTTAAGTACTACAGAAGGAATGCATCAAGTTTTCCTACGGAGAAGGAATATTTGGTAGCTATTCAGGCGGAAGAATATCAGGTCATTAAAATATCCATAGATTATGTATGGAATTTGCTCAAAACATCTTTTATTTAGATATCTGGCATTCCATCTCTTATTTCCTTTGGTTAGATTTCCTTTTTGCTATTCCTCTTCCTGATTTAGAATAGGCAGGACTCCAAAATCCTAAAGTCTCAAGGAACTTGTCTGTTGGACATGCCTGAGGATGCAGACAGCTCTTCCTTCATTCAGGAGGTTTCCAAAGCACTCCCAGCCCAACGTGCTATCAATGGTGAAGTTCCACCTTGTCAATGCAGACACTAAAGAGTCTTGTTTAGCAGCTTTTCAAATTCCCTCACCCCAAATGTGCAACATCCTATTCCCAAAAAGCTCTACCCCTTCTCAGCTGTAATAAAACTGTTCAGTTCTGGTCCCTTCACTGATCTGAACTAGAAAACTGAGAAACTAAGACATTTTCAAACTTCCTTTTATTAAAGCTATTAGCTCTTCAAGGACTATACATGTTTATATATGCAAGCACATGGTCCTTGCTGCTCACCTATGCTCAAAGCCATCAGTAGGATAATTTGCAACACTGTTTGACTCTCCCTTATCTGAGGTGTCTGCTTCTACACCAAGGCTGCTCAAATGCACCTGTACACTCAAAGGCGTATATAAGTGCTCCTTCATCACATAATTTGCATATATTTACATACAAGCAGCTATTTCTGTTGCTAATACCAGCAAGAACAGCAAAGAAAAAGATGAACTGTAAACAAATCTGAGTTCTGATGCATCCAATTCTCAGATACTGCAAGAAGTTAAGCCAGTAAAATTCTAAGCTAACATGACCTTGCCTATTTGGTGTCCTCAATATTTAATATGGATATATATATTGTAAAGCTTAAGCTGAGCTTTAACTATGAAAATGTCCTACCCTTGGAGTGCTTAGTCTGATCTGCAGAAGTACTAACAGACCATCACCCCAGAGCTGTTAAAATGAATATGCATTTGTATTATTCAGTAACTTGCTATTCCAACCTTTGGGAAAAGAGAGTTTGAGAAGGAGAAGAATATGATGCTCCTAGTAGAACTGAGGAGTGGAAATACACATTTAACAGCTATGCCATCAAGGAGATAAATCAATATACAGCAGTAAATACATAATTTTTAAAAGAAAACTTACCAGAGAATTCTTGATCACTTCACTCTTATAAAATTCTAAAGAAAAAGGAGTAAAAAAAAAACACCTTTAGATTAGCTTCACACTGACAAATATCTAAGCATTTGAAATAGAAAAGCTAAAGTATCACTCATGAAAGAGAAACGCTAGTCAATCTAGTTTATCAGTAACAGATTCATCAGAAAGACTTGAAAATGCAATCATGCTTTTGACTAAAAGTCCTCACTCACACTTAATTAGTAGCAGGCATTATTTAAATTTAGCATTTCATCTTTATGCCCAAGATAATCCTCAAGATTTACTTTGGTTTCTGGGGGAAAGAATGTGCCCCAGCACTTGGATGACATCTGCAGAGTGACTAGTTTGCCATACAACATCTTCCTGGAGGAGTGCAGCAAGGACAAACTAATTGCACTGCTTTCCTGAAGAGCAAGGGTGACCTGTTCCAGATGCTTAGAAAGTGAACAGCCAAATTACCTCACAAAGGTGCCAAGAACCCTGTATTTAAACGGAAATAAGCAACTGCTGACACATGGACCTTGGCTTTCCCAGCCAAAATAAGAGCTTAAAGTCCTTGGGTAGACAGCTCTGGAGGCTGGAATGCAGTTTGTACAACCATTGGAGTCCAAGGATAAAGCTTTGATGGAGTGCAGAACAGTCTTGTACACCAAACATTGCAGAAACAGTGATCAGTTACACATTCAGCCACCAACCACCACAAGGAAGCCCAGGCAGCAAGCTCAAGTTAACTATTTTTATCATTCTAAATCAGCCATCTCAAGAAAAAACAAGGTTCAACTACACTAGCTGAAAACAAAAAGTCAAGAGAACTCCAAAATTCACCTGCAAAGCTCCAACTGTGGATCATATCAAAGGGAGCACTGAAATGTATATTTTAACAACATCTCTCTGCAGTGAAGAACTAGACACTGTAGTGGAAAGCAAAGCATTGAAGAGAAATGAGATCTAACACTCAAGCCCAGTTAGCAGAAGCAGAACAGATGTCAGGATGCTTCATGTCACTGGGTAACAATTCTATTTTTGGAAGAGCTTGATGATAGTAAGTGCTGGTTTACACTCCATAAAATAACTGGGTCACACAGAGTAGAACTCTCCTGCCCACACAAAGCAACTAAGACTCCAACAGCTTTAAACTGTTGTGTTCTTGGAAGTTCCCAAATTCACAGAATCACAGAATGTTAGGGGTTGAATGGAACCTCTGGAGATCATCTAGTCCAACCCCCCTGCCACAGCAGGAAAACCTAAAGCAGGCTGCACAGGATGGTGTCCAGTCAGGTTTGAAATATCTCCAGAGATGGAGACTCCAGCACCTCCCTGGGCAGCCTGGGCCAGTGCTCCTCCACCCCCAAAGGAAAAAAAAGTTCCTCCTCATGCTAAGATGGAACTTGCTGTGTGCTAGTTTTTTCCCTATTACCTCTAGTCCTGTCACTGGGGACCACAGACAAAAGCCTGGCCCCATCCTCCCGACACTCACCCTTTAAGTATTTACAAGTATTGATAAGATCCCCCCTCAGTCTTCTCTTTGCCAGGTTAACCAGCCCCAGCTCTCTCAGCCTCTCCATGTAAGAGAGGTGCTCAAGTCCCCTAATCTTAAATTATTAGTGGAGGGGAGAGGAGAGGAGAGCAACAACAATAAAAGGCTGATTTCAGAGACTTTACCAAATCTGTCATCTGTTTTGCTTCTTTACCTGCTAATACTGAAAGCTTTTGGGAAGCTCAGGAAACTCAAGAGCTCTTTTCCACTCTTAATATATGTGAGGCAAATACGGGGAGGAGAGGGCGGGAAAAGGACAGAGAACTATCATAAGAATTCAGAGCTTAACTACTAAACAAGTTGATAGCAAGTCTGGTTTACCTTTGTAGATCTTGGTGTTATCACACAAGTGGAGAGTGAAGTACGTGTCCAAGAGGCGATAACCATTCTTATTGATGATGTTTCGTGCAGCAATGTTCCGAAGATGACGAAGCCGGCGCTAGAAAGAACACAAAACCCTAAATAGTTCAACTTTCTTAGATAAATCAAACCTTTGCTTTACTTTTTTTCCCAAAGCTTGTTAATTTGCAAGTCTGGATCCACCTTAAAATAAACTCTCACACAGACCCAAAGAAGACTCAAAATGCCTTTGAAACCAAAGGACAATAGTCCTGTTTTCAGCTTGAACTAAAAGGCTTTCTACAAGAGTGCAAAAACCATCAACTGTTTTGGTATGACACTTTGTATCACTTAAGTGATATATTAGTTTTCCTTCCTGGAAATATAAGAGACAAGGAACTACTGGAGAGAGTCCAGCAGAGGCTAGGAAGATGCTGAGGGCATTGGAGCATCTGTGGCAGGAGGAAAGGCTGAGAGCCCTGGGGCTGCTCAGCCTGGAGAAGAGCAGAGCCAGAGGATATCTGCTGAATGCTGAGCAAGAGCTAAAGGGTGCAGGGGGCAAGAGGCTGGGGCCAGATTCTGCTCAGTGGTGCCAAGGCCTAGGCCAAGGGCATGGGCACAAACTGGAACCCAGGAGGTTCCAGCTGAACAGGAGGAGAAACTTGTTTGCTGTGAGGGTGCCAGAGCCCTGGCCCAGGCTGCCCAGAGAGGTTGTGGAGTCTCCTCCTGTGCAGAGATTCCAACCCCAGCTGGAGATGATCCTGGGCAACCTGCTGTGGGTGACCCTGCTTTAGCAGGGGAGTTGAATGAACTAGATGATCTCCAAATGTCCCTTCCAACCCCCACCAAGCTGTGAATATTAAATTTCTGTCCATGTAACTGACTCACAACTGCCACTGGATTCCCTCCTTCAGAGTCTATTTTTAGTCTAGCTCGTAAACAGAGAGTGAGATGGGATGCTCAGGTACCTCTAGTATACACATGCCGTGCAAAACTAAACATCTTAGAAAGTTTTAGTTTAACTGCAGAACTAGGTGGTCTTATTTTGTTAGAAATTGGTATCAGGAATGTCATCAGAAAAAATAAGTCTCAGTTTTGCTGACAAAAAATTTATGAGGAACTTAAATACCCCTTAAGAAATGGCTTGGAACATGCGTTACACTCCCTATAAAAATGATTCAAGCATTTTATGTGCCATCTCTCTCCTTTAATTCAGCAGCACACGAATCAATCATTTACCACACTCACTCCTCCCTTTATTTTTGTTATATATATATATATATTTTACATCACATCTAACCTTAGAAGAATAGCCCACATAGACTCTAACAAAGAGGACAAATTTCTCCGGGTCTTTTTAGGATTGCAAGCTAATTGTGTGATTGGTTTAAGTAGTAAGTTACAATGAAGGAGCTCTTGAGCAAAGCCAAACAAGTTTCTCATCTTTCACTGTATGCAGCGAGGTTTGGAAAAAGCTGGAAAGTGTCATAACCTGCAAGAGACAAGAGCAGAGTCCTTATCTCCACAGGTTGTGACTTCTCTGCACCCATCTCCCTCCTAAGGAAGGCTTCCCCCTCCCAGACAACATGTTCTGCAACCACAGCAGCCATTCCAAAATGCCTAGTTTTAAATAAATAAATAAATAAATCGAAATACAAGTGCTAAAAGACATAAGTGCTTTGGCAGCCTCAGTCACATCACTTAAAACAAGGCAGCTGTGTTTCCTACTGAAAAAAACAAAGTTCTTTTTCAGCAGAGCACTGCTGAAAGGTAAGCTCTGACAAGCAGAACTGGTACCATTAAAAAGGTTTATTTAGCTTTTCCAGCAGCTCTCAGTTTCATGCAGGCAACCTGAACTATGGATTATCTGGATCACTGCTCAGCAGAGCAGTAGAGCAGGTTGAACAGCTCTTTCTAGAGGGTTTGGGGCACAGAAGTTATTTTGATTACCATGATTGTCCTACACCTTTGCAATTCCTATGAAAGTCACTGGAGCAGTGAAATTACATGGTAGGACTTGTTATCATTGGGTTTAATTGCTAGTCTAACCTGCAATTGAGTAAAACCAACTGCTACACAGCATCTCTTATGTTGTCCTACATGAAAGAAATTAGTGCTTCCTTCTACCTTGAATACAAACCAGGAGAAGAGATCAACTAATTTTCCCTTGGAAGAAATCCTGAGTAGCAGTTTATATTTTAAAAACACTGCTAGAGGTAAAGATAGCAGGTTATAAGCATAGAGCTACCCCAAAGATACACAGAAAGGCTGATCAGGAATGCTTTAGGAGAGAACAGAGCCTACCCCATCAGGTTTCACCCCTCGCTCCTGCAGAGCTACAAAACTGGCTTCCCAGAATTTGACAGAGCTGCCACAGGGTGCTGTGAGACCAGCCATGCTCAGCAATGACCAGCTCCCACCAAAAGTCAGAGGTCTTTTTTTCTTATTTAAGAAAAGCACTCAGTTTCCAGCATTCTGAAGAATGATTATCAGTTGTTCAGTGTATCTAAGTGTTCCCATTCAACGACTTCCTGGGAATCTCTCCAGATTTACCACAGGCATAAACAAGTCAGACTGCTACAGAATAAAGTATTTTGATCAACAACCTTGTTAATACTTGGCTTTTTCAGCAGATGATCCCAGAATTCTACAGTCTACCATGTCTTCTTCTGAGGCTTGAAGGACTGAAACTGCCTGTCATGCTTTAGTTCCCTCAACACGATACCATCATCTTTCAGTACTGTCTAAAATACATTCTGCATCCAGACACTTGGTCATGGTGAGGTTGGACAGGTCTCTGAGCAAGCTGCTCTAGGTGCAGATGTCCCTGCTGACTGCAGGAGGGTTGGACTAGATGACCTTGAAAGGTCCCTTCAACCCAAACCATTCTCTGATTCTGTGATTCTCAATCCTGCACCTTTTCTTGTGCATTTCTGTGCAGTCTCATGGGGAGGGTCAGAGAATTGCACCAAGGTAAGCCTGACAAAAAAAAGAAGTTAGCTTGAAACTTGTATAAGTTCTTCCAGTTCAGCTAACCACAGCTACACAGACATCCCCACCACAACAGCAGCACAGAGCAAGCAGGATTTTTAACACTGCAGTTTCTTGATGGCTTAAACTGATCCAGACATCACTACTGCTTCGCTTCCTTCTAAGTCTGATAAATCGGAGCAACAAGGCTATTCATTGGATTTTTGTCTAGCAATCTGGTCCATTAATAAAAATCACTGCAGAGATGGAGTGAAAAAGGAAAGAAACAAGAGAGAGAGAGTCAAAACAAGAGAGAGAAGTGCACTGTTGTTAACAAAAGGTCTGGACCGATTGTGGAAGCACAGGGAGAACAGTGATTACCTACAACAGCCTAAAGTATTTGTGGAATTTCATAATTATTTGCTCAAGATCACATAATGGATGGCAAAAAACAAGCAGAGTTCTGCCTCCTCTTCCATCTTTATCACTTTATTATTGTCTTACAAGAATCTGACGACCCTGGGAAAAGAATAATAATGTAACTACATCCAAGCTGGATCAGCACACAGCCAAACACCATTTTTTCTATCTTCACTACTGATCTACCACACTTAGTAGCTCAGGCTCCAAGTATGAACTGTGAAGCTCAGGTCATTAATACAGGCAACAGCTAATTCTAGTCTTTATCACATGGAGCCTATCATTTTATCAGCAGCTGAAATGATCTCATGACTCACTGCTGGGGAAAAAGGGGAGGTCTGTCTTCTTTCTGTCCCACATCTGCCTTCTCCCATCCTCTAGTTGCATGGTCTGTCCTCTTTAGCACTGGGTCTCTCAGCAAAACTACTCATGAACCCTTGCTCCCAGCAGAAACATGAGCAGTTTGACACATTAAATCAATTTGCAAGAGTGACAAAGGAGTCTCTAAACTTAAGTAAGGCTGCAAGTTTAGTTTCTTCCAGTAACATCCATCCAAGGTGCTGTCAAACAGCCCCTCTGTGAAAGCAAGGTTAAGGCTGAAAACTCTTCCAGATGTTAAGAAAAGAACAGCAGTGAGGCTACTGTAGCCATGCCCATGAGCAAGATTCAGGAATACTGTTGGAAGAGTCTAATTTTTGAAGAGCTTAGGAAATTTGAATGTGTTTCCCAGAATGAATTGCCAGGAAGAAATTTTTATAAATCTGTGGCTGGATTGGAAAAAAGCTTTTTTTTTTTTCTTCTCCCTCCCTATACCACCACCTGCACATTCCCAGTGACATCTCATATAACCCAAGGGATATAATCCATCATACAGGTTCAAGAGAGTATTTCCAATTCAACAAAGAACAAATAGAGGCGGGAGAAAAGAAAAAAACAAACTAAACTGAAGTGTAAATGCAAGAGTAAAACCAGTGTAAGAAGGCTGGGAAATTAGCTAGAACAAGCAACATCAACATTCACAGAAGTTACCTAAAAAGCCCAAATCTGCCAAAAGCAAATCACCACTGGGGGTTCTCACAAAGGCCTGATTACCTCAGGAGCAGTCATTTTTTCTTCCAGAAGACATAACGTACAGGATTTTCAACAGTGCCTGCAATTGCAGCATTAATTTTCCTTATTTAGCCTTTAATGGAGTGTCCTACCTAAGCAAACACCATGACAGAGTGTTCATCTCAGGCCATCATCTCTCATTTTCAGACTGTTCTCTTCCTCCTGATTATTTCAAGGGAAAATATTCCATAAATTCTTTTCAGCTCTGCCCCCTGTACAAGCTGGTACATATTTTGGTTTTACCTGCCTTTCACATAGTTCCTCACTTGCTTTATGACTCAACTGTAGCTCTGAAAGAATTTAAGCAAAATCCTTCCAACTATTTCAGCATTAAAGGAGAGTGCAAAGATTAGTTAGTAACACAAGTGTTACCACAGCAAATCTAGTTTCAAATTGAACAGACCTGAGCTTGCAGGGTCAGCTATTTGGGTCTCTGAATGTTTGTCATAATTAAATTACTTAGGAAAAAAAAAAAAAGAGGGGTTTGTGTGCTTTGCAGCACATAACAGTCAGGTTGTTTCCCACCCCATTTCTTAAAAAGCATTAAAGCTCTAGATCTAAAAAAATAAAATCTAAAGATGTTCATGTTGGCTAAATGCAGCTCATTATTGCTACAGCACTGCTCTACACCTTATTACAACAACTTTTTACTTCCTCAGGTTTCTTTCACCTATTTGTTCCAGTTTGAGCAGTAAGGAGCAATCATGTGATTCAAGTTCTTGGAAGTCAAATGGTAGCCAAGAATTCATAGCTAATGCAGTTTTAAATAAGTTTTCAAGCTGTCTTCTTTTGCAGTTTTATATACTCCACTAAAAAAAAAAAAAAAACAACAAAACATAACAAAGGTGCCTCATGGAAAGTTTGGATCAAGTCTGCTGCATTGTCCAAAGCCTTTAATAGAAAAGGTACATATGGTTGGAAGTTCACAGAATCCCAGCATGGTGGAGGTTGGAAGGGACCTCTGGAGATCATCTAATCTAATCCCCTTGCTCCAGCAGGGTCACCCAGGACAGCTTGTACGCAATCCACCTCCAGGTGCCTTTGGAATCTCTCCAGAGAAGGAGACTCCACAACCTCTCTGGGCAGCCTGGTTCAGAGCTCCACCACCCTCACAGGAAAGAAGTTCAGATAATATTCAGATGCACTGTTACTTAAAAACCATAGGAAGGGCCCAAAAATGCTTATACTCTAATTTACACACTTGCTAGGAAGACTTCTTTAGAAGATTTGTCATTAAACAGTTTCCCACAGTTCAGCTTTAGACAGCTCAGAGTCAAGAGAATCACATGCAATTTCAGATCTACTTCACAAGCAAAGCCAAAGCATTCAATAAACAATTTTTCAGGGCACATCATAAGGAGCTTTTGGATTTCTATTTTGATGTCCTTTCAGCACACACTTGAAGACAGTAAAGCTTTGAGCTACACAACCATTATTATTCAATGAATTGCTTGTGGATCTCCTTAAAATTGCATCTCTTTCATATCTTAGCTTCCTCACATCACGGGATGGGAGTCAGCAGCAGCTCAGTAACTCTTCTTCCTTTATAAAACTTAGTTACTTCCTGACCACAGACTTTAAAGTAGTGCCTGAGACCAGCACCAGTTCAAAGAGATGCAACTACTTTTTTTCCTGTGAAAATGCAGCTTACACACACACACACACCCCCACACACACACTTCTTCTCCTCCCTTCACACTCCTAAAGATTTGATGCAAGGAATGAGACACACTGCATCTCTGCAGTAGGATTTATCTACACTAAATGACCACACAAGTCAAAACTACTTTCAGCAACACAGAAACAAAAGTTTTCACCAAGTTTGGTTTTTAAAACGTACAGTAGGCACAGGTACAGAAGACAGGATGGGGCCAGACACTTTTCAGTGGTATCCAGGGACAGGCCAAGGGGCCTGTGCCAAGGGCACAAAGTGGAGCCCAGGAGGTTCCATCTGACCAGGAGAAGAAACTTCTTTGCTGGGAGGGTGCAGAGCCCCGGCCCAGGCTGCCCAGAGAGCTTGTGGAGTCTCCTTCTCTGAAGAGGTTCCAACCTCACCTGGAGGTGATCCTGAGCAACCTGCTCTAGGTGACTCTGCCTTTAGCAGGGGGCTTGGACCAGATGATCTCTAAAAGTCCCTTCCAAGCCTCACCATTCTGTGACTGTGTGTGACAAAAGAATCAAAACACAGAATTTAAATGCAATGTTAGCTGGAAGGGTTGAAAAGCAAATTCATAAGCCTATGCAGGGTCTGAAGCAAATGAAGTTCTTTCTGTGTATTGTTTCAACAGCTGTGTTTGGTTATGGTCACTACAACATCAAGAGTGACAGACCAAGCAAGTTGGCAAACACCACAAGTCTGAAGAATAAAAACTGTCAGCACACCCTAAAAAAATTGCTCTCAACTGGGGTTAAGAAAACCTTACAAGCACTGACTGCTGGCCAGACAAAGCTCTTCTTGCTAAAGGTGTTTATATAAGAGACAAATAAAAAGGAACTAGAGAGTCTTTCCATATTTAACCAAGACCTTTATGAAGCTGCAGCTAGTAATACCATCTTTTTGTTATTGATGTTTTCCTCTAGCTTTAAATAAATAAATATTTTTTCATTTGCAAGATGAAAGGCCAAAACTGCTGCTTTGACACAATGCAGAAACTATGCATGGGGCAGAAGAGAGAACACTGGGGTGCAAGTCCCACCTCATTAATAATGTGCTGTAGAGTTGTGAGAAGTCCCTTAAGCCTCTTAACATCACCTTGAGCAAAAAAGAGCTTTAATCCATATTAGCAGAGGGAGTGACCTGAGAGTACCAATTAAGCAACAGAATATAAGATGATGCTCAGAAGCAAGCAGCCAAAAACGCAAGCAGGGCCTTAAGGAGTAAAGCATCAACAAAATCCATGCAAAGGCACTTTTAACCTTACAGAACCACTTAATTTAAGTATGCATCAAGTTGCACAAGCAAACAGCGTATGCCAGTTAATAACCTGAAGCATATTAATGTTTATCATATTACTGGATGACAAATCAAGGGCAAAGCAGTAACCCTCTCTTCATAAGGGAACTAGGTTGTTTACTCTGGAGAAAAGGAGGCTCAAGAGAGGCCTTATTGCTCTCTACAACTCCCTGAAAAGAGGTTGCAGTAAGGTGGAGGTCAGATCTTCTCCTAGGTAACTAGTGATAGGACAAGAGGTAATGGCCTCAAGTTGTGCCATGGAAGGTTTACATTGGATATGAGGAAAAATTCTTTACTGAAAGAGAGGTTAAGCATTGGAACAGGTTGCCCAGGGAAGTGGTGAAGTCATCATCCATCAAAATATTCAAAAAACATGTAGACATGGCCCTTATGGACGTGGTCAAGTTGTGATAGACTTAACAGCATTAAGTCAATAGTTGAAACTGACTTTGGAAGTCTTTTCCATCTTAATGATTCTATAAATGAGGAATGAGTCTTTAGTTACCAGTCACCAAGACCTTCCCTTCACTCAATTAAGAATATTCCCTAACCCCTCGCGAATAAAACATCACAACCAATGTACTACAGCTTTCTGACTGAAAAGTCTAACTTAGCAAGAGATCATTGTCTGCAAAACACACACTCCTTGGAAAACAAGAAGTATACTGGAGCTGACCAAAATCTAGCCTCAGATTAACACCCAACTTTTAGGGCTACAGTTACAACTATACAGTAATTTTAACAACTATTTTGTCCCAAATTGTCTCTAGCAAACACAAGGTGCAACTGTGTAAGACCACCAGGTCTACACTCCCATTGTGGAGTTTCACTGGAGTAGCACTTCCCTCCCCACTTGGTGTTCAAAGACACTGCATGGCAAGGAGAAGTGAAAGCAATATTCAAATACAACACTTTCCATCTGCTGTTCTGATTTCCCCCAGCATATTTAATAGGAAAGAGGAAGGAAAATATTTAAGAGTCAGTCTTTTTATTTTCATATTACTCAGTGGAATATCTAACAATATGTATATAAAACTATTAAAAAAAAAGAAAGTGTTCTTTTCACTCTCTTCTAGCTGAAAAACTACTTCACATACAGCCCTGAGCCCTTGCAGGAGCTTTCTTCACTTCTCCCATATACAAGACCTCTCAAACTCATTTGCTAGCACACTCTGAATCACCCAATTCTGCCACATTCCCCAAGTTGTGTATGAGTGGTCTGCACCTTTAAAGAAAGAAACCATGCCATTTTGTATGTGTATGGCTAGGCTTCGCGAACGAAGATCCAGGGAGGGCTCCATGCACACTCCTCATCAGCGCCTTTTCCAAGCGCGCTGATAAAAAGAGGATAGCAGATAGCACCCTCGAGCCTGCGCTAGGGATTTTTTTTAGGTGAGACACAGCATGCACAGAGCTGGACCCACCCTTTAGTCCTAAGGTTCATCTGCCAGGGCCTAGCAAGCTTGGACGCTGGCAGCCAAGTCCTTAGGATGGAGGTTTAACCTCTTAGATGGAAGGCCTTACGGGGCTAAACAAGCTCCATCTGCCCAGGTTTGAAATTAGAGTTGTCCTTCTCCTAGGATGACTGCCAGAAGGCTAATGAGCACATCCTACCCATCCAAGGATTATAGGAACATGGGTTTCACTCCCCACACTTTCCCGTGGGCAATGAGTTTAATGCTCCCTCTGCTGTCGGCACAGTTATCGCACCAGGGGCCACAGCAGACCCCAAGTGATTTTCAGACTGTGCCTAAACCACGCCATTTTAGTCCTGATCTAATTCACCAGAATTCTTCTCATGTTGCTTTCCCTCTACTCACTTGGATCACCTCACATATCTAAACATATACCCAAGCTACTGGATTGCCACTTGTAACTGATGAAAATATGGTTTTATTTATTACTGGAATCCAGAAGTACCTGCAATCCATAAGAACTTTTTTTTTCCCCCTGGAAAGTTCTTTCCAGAAGTACTTTCACAGGAAAAAAAAAAAAAANCCACTTAATTTAAGTATGCATCAAGTTGCACAAGCAAACAGCGTATGCCAGTTAATAACCTGAAGCATATTAATGTTTATCATATTACTGGATGACAAATCAAGGGCAAAGCAGTAACCCTCTCTTCATAAGGGAACTAGGTTGTTTACTCTGGAGAAAAGGAGGCTCAAGAGAGGCCTTATTGCTCTCTACAACTCCCTGAAAAGAGGTTGCAGTAAGGTGGAGGTCAGATCTTCTCCTAGGTAACTAGTGATAGGACAAGAGGTAATGGCCTCAAGTTGTGCCATGGAAGGTTTACATTGGATATGAGGAAAAATTCTTTACTGAAAGAGAGGTTAAGCATTGGAACAGGTTGCCCAGGGAAGTGGTGAAGTCATCATCCATCAAAATATTCAAAAAACATGTAGACATGGCCCTTATGGACGTGGTCAAGTTGTGATAGACTTAACAGCATTAAGTCAATAGTTGAAACTGACTTTGGAAGTCTTTTCCATCTTAATGATTCTATAAATGAGGAATGAGTCTTTAGTTACCAGTCACCAAGACCTTCCCTTCACTCAATTAAGAATATTCCCTAACCCCTCGCGAATAAAACATCACAACCAATGTACTACAGCTTTCTGACTGAAAAGTCTAACTTAGCAAGAGATCATTGTCTGCAAAACACACACTCCTTGGAAAACAAGAAGTATACTGGAGCTGACCAAAATCTAGCCTCAGATTAACACCCAACTTTTAGGGCTACAGTTACAACTATACAGTAATTTTAACAACTATTTTGTCCCAAATTGTCTCTAGCAAACACAAGGTGCAACTGTGTAAGACCACCAGGTCTACACTCCCATTGTGGAGTTTCACTGGAGTAGCACTTCCCTCCCCACTTGGTGTTCAAAGACACTGCATGGCAAGGAGAAGTGAAAGCAATATTCAAATACAACACTTTCCATCTGCTGTTCTGATTTCCCCCAGCATATTTAATAGGAAAGAGGAAGGAAAATATTTAAGAGTCAGTCTTTTTATTTTCATATTACTCAGTGGAATATCTAACAATATGTATATAAAACTATTAAAAAAAAAGAAAGTGTTCTTTTCACTCTCTTCTAGCTGAAAAACTACTTCACATACAGCCCTGAGCCCTTGCAGGAGCTTTCTTCACTTCTCCCATATACAAGACCTCTCAAACTCATTTGCTAGCACACTCTGAATCACCCAATTCTGCCACATTCCCCAAGTTGTGTATGAGTGGTCTGCACCTTTAAAGAAAGAAACCATGCCATTTTGTATGTGTATGGCTAGGCTTCGCGAACGAAGATCCAGGGAGGGCTCCATGCACACTCCTCATCAGCGCCTTTTCCAAGCGCGCTGATAAAAAGAGGATAGCAGATAGCACCCTCGAGCCTGCGCTAGGGATTTTTTTTAGGTGAGACACAGCATGCACNTTTGCTTTGAAGTCTGCTTAACTCATGACTTCCATTCCTCTGCATGCAGGATTCATAAAGAGTAGCAATGCAGGTTTCTAAAGTGTGTATGTTGAGCTTGTGCAATTACTAAACCCCAAAATCTCTGAGACTGTTAACTGTTTAGTATATATCACTTCTTGAGCTGTAACACAATGCAAGAATTTCTTGTACCAGAAATTTTACAGAATGGATAGAATCTTCACATCTAGTTCATCAATGAGATATTCAGATCTTTATAGGAAGGATGATGGAATAAGAGTAGAAACCCAAAAGTGGCATTTTTTTAGGGTCCAATCAAAGCACATTCAGAGTCATTGAATTAAACCTCTTTTTTACAGTCAATCAGTTCACGGAAAGTAAACACTACAGTGTGGTTTCATGTTCCAAGAGCATTTAGGGGAATTTTCTTTCTACCACTTACAGATCTGCTCCAGAGCTTTGTTTAGCTAAAAGAAGTCTCTCAAATCCTAAATAAGCTTTTTATCTTCAGTATTGAAGACAAAGGACTCTTCCCTGCCAAAGAGGTTTAGGAAGGGGCTAACCCATTGTTTGAAGCAGTGGTGGGATGGCAGAAAACATCCCGGCCACGGGATAAATTTATCCAGCTGCTGGAAATGCCAACATGCATTTCATGAAAGAACATGCATGTAGTTTGACAAGGTTATATCCACACGGAGTATAAACAAATGTGATGTTCTGCAGTTTGCTGAAGTTCAGAGTGGAAGGAAACATCATATAGTTCATCACAGAACCTGTTCAGGTCCCTTCCCCTTGTCTCAAACCTCTGCCTCTGCACTATGTGAGCTAAACTGCTTCCAGGATTAAGCTCATATGGAAGCTGCAGGAGCAGGATCCATGACTGCTAAACATTGCTCTCGGGCTCCTAAACTTCCATCAAACTCCAACTGAATCCCAGTCTGAGAGTGAATGGATACTACAGAGTGTCCTTAGAAAGTTTCACTGTTTGCACTGTCCTAGACATCATCTTCTGACATCTGTGGCTGAAAGCTCATTGCTGCTCCTTTCCACAGAAACTTGCACCATCTGACAAGAGATGAACTGAAAGATATAGAAGATATTGGGTCACCTGGACTTTGGTCTGACACTATTCACAGCTGTGCAAAACACTGGTAGTTTATCCCTTCCCTTCTTACCACCACATTCATATGCACGAGAGCACAGCTAACTGAACTGGAACTAAAACTTCTGATGGAAAAGGCCTAACTCCATGTACAGCTCCTAGTGTATCCCTTAGTATCTAGAAAATCTAGGGGATTTCCCCCCCTCATTACCCAGGCTAGCTCCAGTCAGCAGAAAATTGTTTACATCAAGCCATCAATGATATGGGTCAATGAGCTGAACAGTTTCCTGGGGAGAAAAGTAGACATAGGTGCAGGTGATCTGCTGTCCCATTATAGCACTCTTATGTACAGTCTAAACATCACACATTGTTTTCCCCCTATAATTTATAAGTAAGCCATAGATCATGGGATGCTAAAATGCTTTAGGTTGGAGGGGACTTTTCAAGGTCATCTAGTCCAACTCCCCTGCAGTCAGCAGGGACATCTGCAACTACATTAGATTGCTCACAGCCCCAAACAATCTGACCTGGTATGGTTCCAGAGGCATCTACCCCCTCTCTGGGCAATGTGGGCCAGGGTCTCACCACCCTCAGTGTAAAGCGTATCTTCCTAGTATCTAATCTAAATCTCCTGTCTTTCAGTTTATAGTCATCAATCCTCATCCTATCACCACAGGGCCTGCTAAAAAGTCCCTCTCCGTCTTTCTTATAGGTCCCTAAAGATGCCCTAGGACTACCTTCCCCTGGCTCAACAACCCCAACTTTCTCAGCCTGTCCTCACAGCAGAAAGCTTCCAGCCCTCAGATCACTTGTGGCCTCTTCTGGACCCACTCCAACAGATCCATGTCTATCTTGTGCTGAGGACTCCAGAGCTGGTCACAGCACTGCAGGTGGGGTCTCCCCAGAGCAGAGTATAAGGCAGTATCCCTTCTCTTAACCTGCTGGCAATCATCATTTCTGAAGGGCCCTCCTCTGCTCCACCCAAACCCTAACCCAATTATACCTATCATTTATTTCTGCCCTGGTTAGCCATCCAGATAAGAGGGATGCTACAGTCTATGGACACGGATCTGACTGAATGCCTGAACCACAGGCTGACTGGAAATCATTTGGATAGGTTTATTTTTCTTTCTTATTCCCTCACTACAAACTGTACATCAGCACAGCTGTTTGTACATGCAGCTCAAGCCTGGATTTCTTCAAATACTATCTCATCGTTCATTAAAAGCTTCAGTCTCTCTAATGTTAGAATTGATAGTAAAAAGCTTATCAATTTCAGCATGAAGGAAAAGTTTGAAGTGCTGGAGGCCTGATTCTGATGCCCTCAAGGATGTGCTTTACTGTCTCTAGACAACATCTGTTTTGGTCAGCACAGAAACATTCAAAAGATCATTTGACTGCAGCATGACTGGCTCTCTGAGTTCAGACTGCATTTTTTTTGTCCAACCCCTTCCATCCAGAATCTAAGAGTGTGAAAACTTTGGCTCCCACACTCCCCATCCCTTTGAGCTGCTTAGAATTACAGGACTGACAAGTTTGTTTTGAGCTTTTAAAAATTAAGTTATTATGACACTCCTGGCTTTCTTGCATCAGCTAGGAAGAGATAATGCTAAGGAATCTCTGCTTTCAATGTGCAAATATTCAGGATATATTTTCAGGTCTGTTAAGACTCATTCTTCCAGCAAAAGAAAATGACATCCTGGCACAATTACTCAGGGACACAAATTGGAATTTTATGTTTAACCAGATGCAATTTGATACAGCTATATCCTCTATTATCCTCTATTTCTCTCACTTAAAATGTAGACTACAACAGCAAAAGGCATTCAGAGGGAAGTGTGTCATCCTGTCACTAATGAACAGGTTAGTCAGCCTAACACAAGTGTGGTCATACTGGCCAAAGGTTTTGGACATGAATTTTCACTCTTGCAAAAATGTCAGTAGCAGTGTGAACTTCACTGGCACAATTTAAATCTAGACTAAACCCAAGCTACACCTTCAACACTTCAGCTCTTAAAAAGTCACTTCAGCCATTAAAAGCCCTCCCCTTAAGTTCACATTTGAGAATTTGGTCTTTGGAGAGATTTACAGCCATGACTCAGACCATCTTCCTCTCATCCCTATAGTCAAAAAAAAATAATGCAGCACTGAGTGTTCTAGAAAAAAACTGCCTACTAAAACAAAATCACTGAGTTGACTCCTGTGCTGGCAGGTACCAAACTATTGCCTTATGCAGCACCATACTTGGATCAGCCAGATTTTTGCATTACAGAAGTGGTGCAATAGACTGGAAATAACTTTTCTGTTCTTTCCCATCATTCCACAGTACAATATTCCCAGGGTGATTAGCCCCTTCAAGCTAAAGGTATCTTGCAAGTCAGTTACACACTTTTAAGCTCAGTGAAATAGAATTTGTTATCAGTGTATCCAACTGCAGGTTTGGAGCTTCTCCCCTGGATTGCAAGCACTGACACAGCACAGATACCTCAGCACATGGACCTTAGCTTTGCAGAGCAAATAGCAAAACAATACCTCAGACTTTGTCACAGCCTTACACTTGCTTACAATTAACGTATCTTCAGTGCCTCCACAAGCATCCTACATAGCTTAAACTAAATATTTACTCAACTGGAACACCCTCTAATTGATGATTCAGCTTCTGTGCCTACAAACTCCTACAAAAAGTTTCTGCTCCTAGAAAAAAAAAAGACTGTTTTGGTCTCACTTTCACAAACGAAGTCCAATGACTAACAACTAAGGCTTCTCTCCCTGCAGCATTTGCTTGGTTCTTGCACAAGCCTGGGAAAGAATCAAACCAAAAAACACACAGCAGACAGAAGGTCATACTTGATCTCCAAACAATCCACTGCTCCCTGTAAAGTTCATTCCACACAGTGCTCGTGTTTATGTTCATTACCATAGAACAGGCCCATATGTTAGAGTAAGTACTTACTGTCAAATTAGGACCAATTGTTGCTTCAGTGGCCAAGAGCCATCTCCACTCCCTCTCTTTGCCCTAAAGTGGATATCTAGCAAATCACATTTATCCCAGGAAGTGATATCTTCATTCCAAGTTGTCATCTATTGATTTTTCTCAAGTAACTCTTCATTTTCACACCTGGTAACAGGTAACTCATGTCATGCATCTACTTCTTAATAACATCATCCACACCAAGGCAGTGAAAGAAAACTTCAAGTGTCGATTCAAACCTTAGAGTTATTTCTCAAGCAAAACATGCCTTTGCTAAGTAATTATTTCCCCTCCACCACTGCTGCTGAAGCTCCCATGCAGTAAGTCACCACATGCACAAGGGGAAAGGGCACAGACCAAGTTTGATACTGATTGCTAAACCCTCCCACAGAGCCTGTGCTTCCTCACTTAACCTTGCTCCTAACGCTCTCCAAAATTAAAACATGGGACAGTTGCCCACTAAACCAAAAGCCAACTCTCAGCAAACAGGAAAAAAAGCTAGCTGAAGGAAGGATGTGATGGGGAGGGAACATCTCCCTGCTTTTCAGAATACATCACACATTTTAATCCATGCTCAGCCCCCACATCGTTGAGGGACACAGCAGGAGAGGGCCGGGCACCTCGGCTGCTCCTGCCTCACTAGTTACTCACGCTTAAAGCCAATTTATCTGGGTGCTATCTTTACTGCAACTCACAGCTTTAGTTTGCATCCAGCAGACTCTTGGGGAGAGAGAACCCTCCCTTGACTCTCCAGTACTGGCAGAAGAGTGGTACAGACCCTTGCTCCCATGCAAAGAGGGCCTCACCCTCTCATCTCTCTGTCAGCCCAAGAGAAAAGGGGATCAAAATCCCTTGCCTCAGGGATGTTCCTTCTGTCAGCTCAGGGTCTCTGTCTCAGGCACCCTCACACCCATTACATCCCAGGGAGTACCTCTCCACCCTATCACCTCGGGGAACATCCCCCAAACCTCAAGGTACCTCTACACCTCAGAAAGCATGTCCACACCACCAGCAAGCATCCTCCCAAGATTCAGAACAGCCCCATACCTCAGGGAGAACCCGCCCCTTTACCTCCGGGCACCCCACAACTCAGGGAGCATCCCCTCTACAACTCAGGGAACGCCACACCTCAAGCAGCACCCTCCTTCAACTCAGGACACCACACATCTCAGAGAACACGTCTCAGGGCAACCTCTAACCCTCAGGGAGCATCCCCCTTCACCTCAGAGCACCCCAATCAGCGAGCACCCCTTATCAGAGTGGGCAACCTCCTGTACCTCAGAGCACTCCACACCTGAAGGTGCACCCCTCATACACCTCAGAACACCCCTATACCTCAAGAACCACCTCCCTACAGCTCAGGACACCCCCATACCTCAGGGAGCACCCACTCCATCTCAGAAACCAACCCCCTCCACCTCAGGGAGCGCCCTCCCTATACCTCTTGTCACCCCACACCAGAGAGCCGCCTCCAAGCCGCCTCCTTCCCCCCAAGGCCTGCCGTACCTGCTGCGAGGGCAGCTCCACATGCAAGGCCCGGGCGGCGGAGCCCGGGGGTAAGGCAGCTGGGCCAGCGGTCGAGCTCATCCTTACTGCAGGTCAGCGCCCGGAGAACGGCTGCAGCGGCTGAGCATGAGCCCCGCGGGCCTCTCCCTGCCTGCCGCTGCCGCCGGGCACTGAGGGGTTAATGGCGGCAGCAGCACCGGTCCGGGCCGCTGGCTACGGAGCCATATTACCGCAGTGCTGGGGGGGCGGGCGGGAAGGGGCATCCCGCTCGGTCATTGGTCCTCGCTCCACCTAGGCGGGAGCCCGAGTGCGTCTTTGAGATGCTACTGGCTGGAAAGAACGTCAATCAACGCTCCCACTGTCAAACCTTTGGAACGGCAGCCGGCGCCGATTGGAACGCCGTCTTCCTGAAGGCGGGAAGACGCCTGAAGCAGCGGCTGGGGATTGGAGGACAGAGCGTTTGATTGACGTCGCTCGTCTTCCGTCATGTGTGAGGGGGAAGCTGTTTTTATCACGTGAGAGGATGAAAATATTTTGCAGGGCGCGGAGGGGAGAGGGAGAGGAAGAGCTGTTGCCGTGGCAACGAGGAGCGGCCTGGGCCCTGCTCAGGGGCGGGCCCGAGGGTCCTGGGAGGAGAAGCTGCCCCGCGTTACAAAAACCTGCCCTGTATCTCCCCAACCTGCCCCATATCACCCCAAATTGCCCCACATCACATTCACACCCCACATTGTCCACCTGCCCCAAGTCACAAATCCTGCACCATATCACCCCAACCCACCTCACATCATCCACCTGCTCCACATCACATCCTCCTGCTCCACAACACACCAACCAGCCCCACAACATACCTACCTGCCTCACATCACTACCAAGGTGCCACATATCACGTCAACCTGCCCCACATCCCATCAGCCTGCCCCACAGCACACCAACCTGCCCTATTACAGACACACATCATGTTAACCAACCCATCATCACCCCAACCCATCCCACAGCACACCAACCTACTCCAGGCCAAACCAACTCACCCCACATGGTGCCAACCCACCCCACATCAGGCCAACCCTGATGCCAACACAGACTGAGACCCAACAAAGCCATCCCTCCAGCACTCATCTCCATCCCACACCACCCAGGCCAGAAGAACCACGGACCATCCCTACTGAAGTGACACCATCCTCACATACCGCACAGAACCAGGAGCGCCAGTCCTGTCCCCACGTCCCGCCGGGGCCTCTTGTCCCCATGGTGCCCTTCAGCACCTGCTCAGGATAGGTGGCCACTCTGGAGACACCAGTCCCCATCTCACTGCTGGGACCAACACCTGTCTCTGCACCACTGGGAACACCAGTCCTGCCACCCCAGCAATGGTACTGGGAACGCCTGTCCCCAGCACGCACCGTGCCACTGGAAATGCCTGTTCCCAACAGCCTGGGAGGCTCTGGAAGGGTTGAGCATGGCCTGTAGTGCTGGAAAGTCCTGTCCTCTTCTCCTCCTTTTCTCCTGTCTTCTTGTTCTCCTCTCTTCCTGTCTTCAGCCTCCTGAAGCTCCCACATCGTGGAGACCTTCCCCACTGGAAGCCCACCAAACTTTCCTTCACCTGATGGTTTTGCAGTATTTGTGCTGTGTTGATACTGGTTGTTCTTCAGCATGCATTTTGGTCTTGAGTATTCAGCAAACTGAGTAAAAATTCAGAAAGAAAAAAATTGGGATGAATAATGAAAAGTCAAGTTTTCTGGAGTTCAGTGTGCTTCCTCACAGAAGTCATCCTCTTCCATCCTCCTTCCCTTACAGCTGCTCACCATGGTCTGCCTTTCTCCAAAGCAGGAGTTGACAGTAGTGCTGCCAGATGTTTTCCCTCAGTAACTCCCTTTTTCAACACACAGTGACACATCGGTGTAGACTTTTTTTACCAAATTGTGTGATTCTACATATGGAAGCCTTGGTTAACACCTTGAGCTTAAGTTTTGGGCATCACAAGCCTGGAGTTGTCTTTAAGTTCTGGATGCTGTCTGTGATGAGGGAAATGATTTCAACACACAGTGGCCTTTTTTTGTTTGTTTTTGGAAGATCTTCTGGGAATTTCCAGCTGCAGCTCTATTTTTTTGTTCTGATGAAAAACACCCCTATTATTTCAGTATTTTCAATAGCAAATTCTGGTATTTTCAACATCCAGACTCCTGAGACCTGTTGTCAAGGTCAGGAGGTTCAAACATAGCAATTTTGGTCCTGTTGTATCAGTTTGATTAATCTCCTGGTTTCTGGTTCACTACAATGCATGTCTTCCTTCCTTCTGAACTTCCTGTCTTCACCTTAGAGGACTGAAACTTCCTTTTTAAGCTAAAAAATAGCACTGTTTTTGGTTCTGAAAAATGTGTTTGGAATGACCAAAAAAAAAGATATTAATATGCAGAGATTTGGGAATGATCTCTCAATTTAAACTTTAGATATGCTTCCTCCAGACTAATTCTAGCTCAGAATTAAATATGAAATCAGAGATCTCAGTGTAAGAATCCTGAGCTAAATCACTAAAAACACTTTATGGAAACAGTGTGAAAACACTTGTTTGTCCAAAACACCAAAGAACTTTAGAAAAATAAATGAATCCTTGCATAATATGTGACTAACTCATGCTGATTTGGTGAGTTTTAACTCCATATGGCACCATCATAGCAGGATTTTCCTCTTTTTCTTCATTTCCACAGCAGTAGATGACTATCTCCAAAACTTTCTTAAAATAGCAATGTTTAGCAAAGCCAAATGAGTTTCTTACCACAGCAGCTCACATGGCCTCTGTATGGAGATGGTGTTTAATTTTGCTGCTCAATGTACTCTGAGAGCTCTAACCCATAATTCAGGGACTAAATAGCAAAACTTCCCTCCGAGGAAAATTCAAATATGATCCCAAAATCCCATGTTAATTTACTAATGATTTTGTAGCAGTGGAACTGATACAGCTCCTGAGAAGTCCCTGCAGATTTCCAGCTCATGCTAGCTAAGCTTTTGGTTTCATATTTTAATTTTCAGGCTTATCTTTATTTCTTGCTCTTGTGCATGACAAGAAACTGTTTGTGGGAGCATTATAAAAGGAGGAATTTAGAGGGATAAGGTTTCAGCCTTACATTTGATTTTCATCAGGGCTAAGAGGTGACGTCCACCCCTTGCATAGGTCACCACCAGGACCATTCAGCAAGCTGAGAGGCATTTAATAACCCTGAATTTGAAGAAAATAATCATCCCCTTTGGGCTTAAAATAATGAGTTTTAATTAAGAAGGATTGGTGGATTATTTTTAAGTGGGGTATTTACAAGCCACAGCCAGGGAGGTCTGTGGCTTCTTTGATCCCAGGCACGCGGAGCAGGAAGGCTGGAGCAGTTCTGCCATTCCCAGCTGGATCCATGGCATGATGTAGGACCCTCTGTAATTTACTGGTGCTCGAGGAAGTTGTCATTTGAATATTTTTAACCACATCAAAAGGCTGGTGGTATCTGTCTGCATCCTTTTGGAGATCACAGGGTGAACTTCATTGTGTCCCAGTCGATGTCCTACAAGATGACATTCCTCTGACTGCTCTAAGTGTATGGATGCATGCAGCACTCCCACCTTCATGTCCTGCCCATCTGACCAGGCTGAGTGTGTGACTGATCCTTTAGTGAAAAAGGGATGGCATCCAGAGGGATCTGGACAAGCTCAAGAAGTGGGACAAGGTGATCCTCATGAGGGTTGTGGCCAGGCTGGATCGGTAGGCTGTGGCCAGTGGGATGAGGTTCAACAAGTGCTGGGTCCTGCGCTCGGGACAAAACAAACCCATGAAGGCTTCAGGCTTGGGGCAGAGTGGCTGGAAAGCTGTCTCTATGAAAAGGACCTGGGGAGGTTGGTCACCAGCAGCTGAAGATGAGCCAGCAGTGTGCCCAGGTGGCAAAACAGACCATGAGCATCCTGGTTTGGATCAGCACTAGTGTGGCAGCAGGACTAGGGCAGGGATTGTCCTCCTGCACTGGGCAGGACATGGCTCCAAGCCTGGGCTCAGCTTTGGGCTCCTCACTCCAAGCAGGACATGGAGGTGCTGGAGTGTGTGCAGAGAAGGGCAAGGAAGGTGATGAAGGGTCTAGAGCACAAGTGTTGTGAGGAGCAGCTGAGGGAACTGGGCTTGGTTAGCCTGGACAAGAGGAGGCTCAGGAGACACCTTCTTCTCTCCAAATCCCTGCAAGGAGGTTGGAGTGAGGTGTAGGACAGTCTAGTCTCTCAGGTAACAAGGGACAGGACAAGAGGAAACAGCTTGAAGTTGTGCCAAGAAAGGTTTAAGTTGGATATTAGGAAGAATTTCTTCTCTGAAAGGTTTGTGAACCCCTGGAACACACTGCCTGGGACATTGTCACCTCACAACCATTAGACAATTTCCGTGAAGGACATGGAAGGGCATTCATGGTGCTTTGGAGTGCAAATGATGCTTAGAATATCTATTATTATCCTAGTTCTTAGCAGAGCTGTTATTTTCATGGGGAAACTTCATCTCACAAATGTATAATTTAAATATGTATTTTAAATGAGGTAGGGAAACAAAATACATAGTAAATGAGAGAGAGTCATGAAGGAGGACAGCAGCACTATCTCAGAACATGGTGTTCCCTACATCAACCTTGACAAATCAACTTTATTCCAACACCAACCAGGCTGTACAAAAAGTGATTGGTAGTTTTTTTTGTCATTTCTTTAAGCACCAAGTGTCTTTCTGCTATGTGGACTTCAGTGTTTGGCACCTGGGCTCTTCCATCCTCAGAGTCTTCACAGCACAACTGCAAAATGTGGAGGAACAGCTCATAAAAAAACCCTTAATTTCTAGGAAAACATTTCTTGCTTTAAACCATGTTGCTTCAAAAACACTTGTGTATTATTGCTTTGAACCTAAAAGTTACTAAAGCATTGTGGTTTGGAGGAAAGGAGGGTGTTTGTTTTGATGTTTTTCCTGGATAGCTTGAGAAATGTGTTGGTAGACTGAAGCCATGCAACCAAGATAAGCTGATCTCAAATCCACTGAAGTCAGCAGATTACAATTAAGCATCTTTGGTGGGGTTTTGATCAAGGTTATGAGGAAGATTTGCAAAAAAATCACTTATTAAGTCATATTAAGTCAACTCTGGGCAATGTAGGACAGTGTCTCACCACTCTCAGGGTAAAACATTCCTTCCTTCTTTCTAGTTTAAATCTCTCATTTAGTTTCAAACCATCACTGCTTGTCCTGTCACAGGTCCTGACAAAAAATCTCTCCCCGTCTTTCTTCTAGCTCCGTCTAAGTATTGAAAGGTTGCAATAATGTCTCTCTGGAGCCTTCTCTTCTCCAGGCTCCACAACCCCAACTCTCTCAGGCTGTCTCCACAGCAGAAGGCCTCTAGCCCTCATATCATTTTTGTGTCCTCTGGACCCACTCCAACAGGTTCCTGTGTTGCTGACTTGGGATGAGGATCACTAACTGACCAAGACACTGTGAATGCCCTTCAGGTCAGCAATGAATGCCACAGAAGTCGTTGCACCTTAGCCCTGACACACTTCTTTTTCAACCTCTTCTCCCCAAACTGTGATGGAGTCAACCTCTGCCAACCTACTTAATGCTCTTAGTTTTTCTTAAGTAGTAAATACGAATAGTTGTGTTGTTTGGGGTTTTTTTTTCTTCTTTTTTTTTGCCTTTATTTATCTGTTATTTGCTTGATTTTCAGGGAATGATGGATGCATGGACCTAAGATATCAGCAGACTTGAAGGATGTTGCACTCAGATTGCTACAGCAATCTCCCCCACAGGTTCTAGTGTAGCCTGAATATGTGAACCTGATTTTTTTCTTTGGAAGAGATATTTCAGCATGTTTACTCCTGGGAGAGGATTGCCAGCTCTTTTAGAAGTTGTTTGAATTAGCTTGTTGAAAAAAAAATCCAAACAAAAGCTTATTCTCCAAAAGAGCTGGAAGGGGGCTCAAGTGGCAGGGGGTTGTAAAAACTGCTTTCAGAAGGATGTTATTCCCACATCACTGTGGCCATAAAGAAAAGCTTTAACCAGGAAAAATATAAAAAGCTGAACAAGTTCAATAAATGTTCAAAGAAGTTCACAAATGTTTCTGGGTTTGCAAAAACAACATGAGCTATTTCTTGATGTCTTCTGTTTGCTTCCACACCGAGCCATGCTGTGATCTTTCCAGGATCCACAAGTGAGGCAGAAAGAGGCCAAGATAGTTTAGAATGAAGATTTTTTTTTGTTGTTTTAAAGGGCCTCCTGGAAATGGCCTTTGGGATTAAAGCCATGAGCCCACAGTGTGCTTCCTCGGGGACATGTCTGCATTAAACACAGGAGTTTGGGGGCTTTGCAGGGACTATATCTGATCTTTGAGTGTGGGAATGCTTGTATCCTGCTTAATAAAGCTTGGCAAAGTGCTGCTTTGCCCTCTGAATTCCTGGTGCAATAGTTGGGAAAACGCCATTTTGGAGCAGATATAAAAGCAGAATCCCAAGTCATTAAATGTGCTCAAGAATGGAAGATGCTCTATAAGTATACATATATGTGCATATATTCTGGGCCCCCCCAGCTCAAGGATAGGGAGCTGCTGGAGAGAGTCCAGCACAGGGCCACCAGGATTATTAAAGGAGTGGAGCATCTGCCCTATGAGGACAGGCTGAGAAAGCTGGGTCTCTTCAGCCTGGAGAAGAGGAGACCTCATTAATCTTTAAGGGTGAGTGTCAGAAGGAGAGAGCCAGACTCTTCTCAATACCATCCAATGTTAGGACAAGATGGAATGGGAACAAATTGGACCACAAGAGGCTTAGTATTAACCTGAGGAAAAACTTCTTCACAGTGAGGGTGCCAGGGCACTGGATCAGGCTGCCCAGGAGGCTGTGGAGTCTTCTCTGGAGACATTCAAGAGA
Organism: Bucco capensis; assembly: GCA_013396975.1. Taxonomy (NCBI): domain Eukaryota; kingdom Metazoa; phylum Chordata; class Aves; order Piciformes; family Bucconidae; genus Bucco; species Bucco capensis. The sequence continues at coordinate 82,610 of VWZO01013399.1, forward strand.
CACCTGGATGCATTCCTGTGTGAGCTGGTCTAGGTGATCCTGCTCTGGCAGGGTGGTTGCACTAGATGATCTTTCTAGGTTCCTTCCAACCCCTAACATTCTGTGATTCTATACCTGATGGTGAGACCTCACCTGGAACAGTGTCCAGCTCTGGGGTTCTCAACACAGGAGAGACATGGACTTGATAGAGAAAAAGATATCCACAAAGCAGAGCAGGAAAAGCTTTGCATCATCTTTTTTCTTCCTGCCCTTTCAGCTATAAAAGGTGACCACCTTTTATGCTGAACCCCTGGCAGAATCAGGCAAGAAATTGTCCCTTTTTGTGATGGTTCATATTTTCCTTTAGAGGGGGAAAAAAAAACCTCATCGAACTGAGCTGTGGCCACATATCACCATTTTCCCCCAGGATCATTTTACAGTATGAAGCTTAGAAGGATTTGCACTGTAGAAATTCATTTGTTATTCCATGTGGTAGTGCTGCTTGGGCTGAATTGTCAAAATATTTATCCAGAAGGTAATGCATCCAGTTCTACTCTAGGCCTCTTCCTCCTCCTCCTTGTACAAGGTCATTCCAGTCTGGGTTAGTGGTTTCTTGGCATTTCCACCTGGCATTTCCCCCAACCCCTTTCAGTTTTTATTTTCTTATCATGGAATGACTGAGATGCACCTCATGAGGGCAGCATGGCCTCTCTTTTGCTTTTCCCATCTCTTTCATTAGACTCTGCTCTGCTTCACGATTGAATCACAAGAGAAAGTGGTGTACTCACTACAAATGGCACTAGTCTGCTTCCACTCCTTTAAGGAAGCTGGTGACATCCCACATCAGGACATTATGGTGTGACAGACAATACTGGTGCCTTGCTTTGCAGAGAGGGGAAAAGCAGCTAACTCAGAAACATAGAATCATGGAATGGATTGGGTTGAAGGGTCCTTTTAAGGACATCTAGTCCAGCCCCCCTGCAGTCAGCAGGGACATCTGCAACTACATTAGGTTGCTCAGAGCCCCAGACAACCTGACCTGGAATGGTTCCAGGGATGGGACATCTAGCACCTCTCTGGGCAACCTGGGACAGTTGTTTCACTACCCTCAGGGTAAAACATTTCTTCCTTAGTCTACTCTGAATCTGGTCCAACCTTGGAGTATGAACAATCACAGGACATTCCTTAGTGCAGCTTTTTGCAGGAACAGATCCTCACTCAAAAGAACTCCCTCCTCCCTCTGCTTTAGGAGGGATTTGCAAGCAGCTGCTGTGCTTAGATATAAAACCTGATAAGTGAAAACACCACTTGGGAAAAGCTCTGAAAGAACTGACCTCCTCCAGTTTGTGCCAAGAGAGGTTTCTACTGACTTGTCTGGTCACCAAGTACCCAAAGTGATTTGGGCAGAACCTTCCTGGCTTTTCTTGCTGTGAAATTCCAGAGACCTCATTGGAAACCCAGCCTTCATATACTTAGTAGCAGAAAACAGAGAAGCAAATCAATTCTACTAGGGTTGAGGAAAGGGGGAAGCTAGCCACAGACCAGTAATCTTCTGGAGCAGGAGGCTTTCAAACTCCATTAGCCAAAGCTTGAAAAGGGCAGAGAAGTTTGGCTTTCACCTTGAAGAGCAGCAATGTCAGCCAGCCGTGATGGACCACTTCCATAGATCTAGCCCAACAGACAACAGGTTAAACTCTCATTTGTTACTAAAAACAAGCCCACATGAACTTTACAGCAGTGTGTGCTATTTCTGTAGCACTTTGCTCCTCCAGCAGTAGAAAGCTGAGGGCTCTGACAAGAGCTGGAAGGCTTTCATCAACAGAGGACCAGGGATGCAATTCACCTCTTGTACTTACCACAAAAACCCAGCTGAAAAGAAGCAATTGGGCATGAACTTTCTGGATTATTCCATAAAGGATGTCCACGGAGATAGATTACCTTAGCTGGTCAAAGGCAAAAAAAAACAACTCTTGAACCACAAAGATTTCCTTAGCTTGAGTGACCCATGCAGGGACAATGCAGATCAGTGTGGGGCTGGCTTTTGAACAGCCAGACCACCTTCCTCCCCCACGAGGAGCTCACCACACAGCTGCAATCACACAAGGAACAGCCATAACATCAACCCAACCACATACCAGTGCAACACCAAATGAGGCCACAAGTAGGCACTATTTTTGGCCAAGTTTATTTCTAGAAATCATTTGTACAAAAAAAAAAAAATTGACCTTCCATAATACAATAATTCTATCAAACAGGAGAGATAAACATTCATCTTGAGAGGCAAGGATGCCAGGAATGTGATAGTACTGTCACCTTGCATGGAAGAAAGGCACATTTTGAGCTCCAAAATACACTCAGCTGGACCACTGAAAAAGGCAGGTCAGGCATGCAAGTAGTGCAAGGTTCCAGGTTGACACATCAACACCTTGTACTCTGAAGAAACTTCACTACAAGCAGTGTTAACACCCACGTAAACATTTTAGGAACACTTTTAGAAGTCGCTCGCTGTAGATTCTACACATGAAATGGCTACTCCTTTACATTCACTGGATGGAAGAGTTAAAAGCCATCTTGCTCCTAGCTTTCCCCCAAAACACTTTGAGGATCCAGAACACTTCCATGAATAATAGTTCCTCCACTGCATTCATCCCTATACAGGCACCCAAAGGGGCTGCAACACTGAGGTCACCTGATGGCACCACCCTATCACTCCTAGAACTTGTCCTTGGAGTTTGGTGGCTATGAAGGAGTCTCCTATTTGCAGCACCTGGGACAGACCTGCTTCTAAAAAACATAAGTGGTGAAATTACATCCACCAGAGAATCCACCACACTCCAGATCAAGGTCAACCAGACTCATAGCCTTTGGTTTCCTGCACTATCTCCAGCAGTTGCCACACCAAGGGGCTTGTGCTTTCAGAAGGGACTTCTCAAAACAGAAATGCCCCTGTGCTGTCAGCATCTCTCAACATGGCTTTTGTGCAACACACCTGTAAATACTGCTGTGTCCTGCTCCAGTCAACCTGCTGCTTTTTCTTTTTGACTGAAGACCAGGGACTACTTTCCCCAAATTAGCTGGTGCTAGTGGGTACAGCAGCTGTAGGAATGCTTCTAATCCATTGCTGGTAATGCAACAGCATCACACAGAGCAGCTTACAAAAGGCAATCATTTCCCCTCTCCAAATCCTCACAGCAATGGGGAGTTGTGCTTTTTTTTTTTTGGATAGAAAGACATTTGGAATGGGATTTATCCAAAGTAAAGCCTTTTTTTTATTATTATTGTTTTTAAGAGTGGTCTAGAATACTTTAAACACTTTCTTTGAAAGACACATACACCCACACATGCTTTCAAGTACACGATGACAGCTTGGACTCCTGGAGAAGATGTGTTGAGAGAAAGAAGTGCTGCTGAGCCTGTCCCTTCAGTTGACTTCCAAGACCTCATTCTCTGGCAGACCAAATCTGCTCTTATACTTGTCAAAGAGTTTGATCAGGGAGTCTACATACATGCTGTGGTAGAAGTCCACTTCCTTCTGGGATGGATTCTCAATTTTGGGGATGGTGATGGGCTCCCCAACTGATAAAAAAAGGAAAGACTCACATGTTAGGTTGAATGCTCTGTTCGTCCTGGAGATTTGTCCTTTATGGCCACAGTTCACAGAATCATTAAGGTTGGAAGAGACCTCTAAGATCATCAGGTCCAACCGTCAACCTATCACCACTGTGTCACTAAAACATGTCCTTGACCACCACATCTATACATTTCCTAAACACCTCCAGGGATGGTGACTCAGCACATGCACCACCCCAGCACAGCACAGATGCCATTATAGCAGAGGTTTGACCAATTCCTCCAGCTTCGCTAGGCTCTGAAGCACAATTGTCCCACCTACCAAGACCCTCATCATATCTCCAGCGATACCAAGATTTTACCTTTACAAACACCAACAGTGCAGAGCCTCTACTGTGCAAGGTGGTTTTGAAAGTCCACTTGCTTCTGCTTAGAGCAGGGTGATAAATCCCTTCTCACTTAACAGGAATACCAGCATGGTGGGGGGTGGAGGGGACCTCTGGAGATCACCCAGTCCACCCACCCTGCTGCAGCAGAGTGACCCACAGCAGCTTGCCCAAGATCACCTCCCAGTGGGGTTGGAATCTCTCCACAGAATTAGACTCCACAACGTCTCTGGGAAGCCTGGGCCAGGGCTCTGCACCCTCACAGCAGAGAAGTTTCTCCTCCTGTTCAGATGGAACCTCATGGGTTCCAGTTTGTGCCCGTTGGCCTGTCCCTGGGAACCACTGAAGAGAGTCTGGCCCCAGCCTCTAGCCCTCCACCCTTTAGATATTGCACACTTGCAGAACTGTTTGGCAGTAGAGCTTGATGAGAGGCTTGTAGCCCATAGAAACTATTCTAGTTGGTGCTCAGCAGTGCTGGATGGTTTTATATGGAAGAGAAAACAGTTTTATAGTCAAGACTCCAAGACCAAGCTAGAGTAGGGATACTACTCAATGTTACTACCTAGAGAAGCGCATCACATGTTTATACCAAGACCTTACCAACAGTAGTGATGGGCTTTGAGTAAGGTAATAAGCCCCAGGTGTTGGAGGAGAAGAGGCCACGGCCATGGAAGATGCATGGAGCAAAGCCAATGTGCTTCTGAAACTTCTTCTGAACCCATCTTCCCCAGGAACCCTCCTCAAAGATCACCTGCTGGTACACTTCATTCTCCCCAAAGGAGTAGACAGGAACCAAGTCAGCACTAGAAAGATGGAGAGATGTTAGGACTCCACATCCTTGGTCTGCAGTCAGTACCTACAGCATCACAAACACAGCACATGCCATGTAGCACTCTTCTAGGGTCCATGTAGGAGTGTGCATGCAAACCCCTGGAAATGCAGGAATGCTGCAGCAGATTCCACATAGCAAGTCAGTGATGTGCTGCATGCTGGGAACACCAGAAGCAAGGAGAGCCCCTACCAGATACATACAAAAGCCTGATGGTAATGCAGCAGCAGGGAGGAAAAAAGGGTTCAGGGGTTGGGAAATTTGGTAGGAGAAATGAGTGGTTGAAGTGTCAACCAAGAGACACATGAGACAGTCAACTTAATGACCACAGCAGCTCTGAATGACAGCTGTGACATTCACCATCCTTCAGATAGGCATCTCCACATGAAACCACGTTTAGACAAGACTGCAGAAAGGAGAAGCCAGCCAAGGCATCAGCTGTTTCAGGGGGATGAGAGGACCTTTCAGATGTTAGCAGTATTGCTCTTACCCATGCCTTAGAGCCAGTTTCACAAATCCTTTCCTGTTTTTCAGAGTCACAGAGTTCTTCCCTGGGGTGCAGTTGAGGGATTCTGCTGCCCCTCCCACCACGATGATGACAGCATTGCCACTGCCATTCTTGGACAAGATGTAGTCGATGCTGTCACGGTTCACAGGACAGATACCTACATAACCAAGAGACAGACAGAAGGGTCAAGCTAGAAGGTTAAGATGATCCTGAGGACACCAGCCATGCCTCTAGCAAAGAGTTTGTGCTGTGATTACAAGGTGAGTTGGCCAACTTCCCTGTGCTCAGGGGGTTGGATATATATTTTCAAGCAGTGTTTTCCTCAACCAAATAAGCAGGTAATAGACCTGGACAGCAGCAGACTCAGTCATAGACCAACTCCAGCACTAGCTCAAAAAGTTGTCCTTAACAAAAAAGACTTCAGCAAGGGTTTTCTTCTGTGCTTAGTGATGCCAAAGGAATCCTCCCTCTGTGATGTTAACATGACACCCTCCCAAGTAAAGGTTGCAGTAGAAGCTGGTTTTCCAACAGTTATCTAGTCCAGCTCCCCTGCAGTCAGCAGGGACATCTGCAACTAAAGCAGATTGCTCAGAGCCCCAAACAACTTGACCTGGACGTGCCTTTAATACTGAAAGGCCATAAGAAGGTCTCCCTGGAGCCTTTTCTCTAGGTTGAACAACCCCAACTCTCTCAGACCTGTCCTCACAGCAGAAGGCTTCCAGCCCTCACATTGTTTCTGTGGCCTCCTCTGGACCTGCTCCAAGAAGTGCATGTCTCTCCTGTGCTGAGGAGTCCAGAGCTGGACACTACTCCAGGTAGGATCTCACAAGATGCCAGATAGCATCTACTATGCTTTTGGACAAGAGTATTCTTAAGTTAAGGATGAATGTAGAGAAGCAGCAGTACCCACAGCTCAGGCTAGTCACATTTATTCACCACTTCCTCTTGGCAACTAGATGAAGTCAGGATTGCCATGATGCTATCACAGACAAGTGGTTACAAGAGCTTCTCCCACAGCTTTTCACTGGAAGGAGAGGAGGACAGCTCAGAGGCAAGGGCATGAGGGGGTGGAACAAAGTGTGCTTGCACTTACCACCAGCCATTAAGTAGTCCCTCAAAATGGGCATCCTGAAATTCCCAGCCAGGGTAGCAAGGTATGGTCGGATCCCAGGGAATTTCTGGTCGACACCTGTGGCCTCTGTGCTGAAGTTGCAAAAGGCACCCAAGCCCATGATGCCATGTGGGTGGTATCCAAAAATGTAATTCCTGGTGGTCAGCAGGTTGTGGGTTTTCACCAGCTAGGAAAGAACAGAATGAGCTCACATGAAGACACTTTCGGGTAATAAGAAGAAAAAAAAAATGAGAAAAGAAGTCAAAATTCCAAGCTTTTTTCTTTATCCCACCAAGGAGAAGAGCCTAAGAGCTGGGGTATGAGCTCTCCTGGATTTCAGAGGCTGTGGGTAAGAGCAGGCACTTCAGCTTCAGCTCCCCAAGCAGAGGGAGCAGAATAAACAGGGTGATCTCAGATATAAGATGATTGCCAGCATTGCAACTTGGGTTGCAGTAGCCTATGCCCTTTCTTTGTCTTCTCCTCCCAAAGGCATTCTTGCAAACCTCTTGTCCAAACCAACCAAGCTGTTCACAGCCCTGTAGCCACAGCTACACCTCTGTCCAGGCTCTCTCTCAGCACACTAGTGGCTCACACCCCAGTGCAGGGAAAAAAACCCAATCCATTAAACATAAAAACCAGTGTCCCATGACAGAAGCAAATTTGCTTAATACCTGAAAAAAAGATTCAACCACTTAATATACCTCCTGGCCACCCTCCAAGAAGGAAAATGGACAGAAGACTGAAATCCAGCCCTCCTTTCAAGAGGTTTTGCTTTGCTCTACACATCCAAGAGCCAACAGGACATCTCAAGCCACCCCATTTCTGCAGCACACACCCCAGGAGCTGTGGTCCTATTGGTTTGGGGTTGTGCAATATTCCTATCCACGTATACTCGTCTGATGGCACAGCATGGACACTCCAAAGCTGTCCCAGCCATACGCAGGACAACCCATGTGTCCTGCTTTGAGCTAGAATAGGACTACTTCTGGTCAGTGATTTGACTTCTTTGCTCAGTCTCTGCTCAGTGATTAACTCTCTGAAGCTAACAGCATGTTCTCACAGACAGTGTCTGCTTCTAGCAGTGACAACACTTGATGTTTAGAGCTGCCACCAAGGGTTGGGCTGCAGAAAGGTTCCTGTTTAGACTTGTTCCTGTGTAGACCAAGGTCACTGCTAAACCTTCTGTCCCACCTTGGGGTGAAGGAAGTAAGAGGTGGCACCTGCAGGGAGGAGGGAACAGGAGAGGTGACCTCAAACTGACCAATAAGGGATTTCATCCCATGGACATCATAGAATCATTAAGGTTGGAGAAGACCTAAGATCACCTGCCTATCACCTCCATGCCACTACACCATGTCACTAAGTGCCACATCTATGCCTTTTTTTAAACACCTCCAGGGATGGTGACTCCACCATCTCCCTGGACAGCCTGGGACAAGATTTAACGACCTCTTCAGTGAAGAAATTTCTCCTGACATCCAAGAAGATAATGAGATGGGAAGAGAAATGAGTTCATAGAGAACATCTCTCATTCATCTAGTGACTGCTCCAGCCCTAACTCTTGACACCATCTCCTGGTACCACCACTGCCAGTGTCCCATACATCAGAACATCTTCCACTGGTAGAAGGTAAGCAAGCAGACAACAGGACTTCTGCCTCACACTACACAAGCAGGGAGGGAAACAATTCCACACTTTCCAGTTTTTGCTGAAAGCAACATCTCAGCAGGCTGGGCCAGGACCTACCAACCCCAGCTGCACCTTCAGTATGAGGTGCTCAACAACTGCACCCCTGCAAGGCTACATCCAAAGGTCAATCAGTGTCAGCTCCTATAGGAAAAAGTGCACGTTTCCAAGACGTCACCATCAGCCTGACCTACTCCACTAGCTTGGCCAAGAAGTGTCTTTGGCAGCAGCTCTGTTTTGTTGGACCATGCTGAAGTGCCCTTGCAACACATGGAAGTAGCATGCCCAGAAATTTGATTCCCTCTTCCCACCACTGTCCTAAGGATGACACTACCACTCTTGTGCTATTTCAGGCAGCAGCTGTAATAGAGACATAACACAGCAGCAGGGGAAGCAAGTTGACTGCCCTTCTTTACACTTTCCTCTTGTTTTGAGGTCACAGAGGGTTCCAGGAAGCATGGGCAGATGCTTGTGGTTGCAGCAGCTCTGTAATACCTCATGGCTTGTGTCACACCAAATCATCTTTTCTCCCTTTTGTCTAATTAGTAGATGACTTTGTTTTCACTCTTCAGAGTGGGAAGTCAGTCCCCTGACCAGTTAGGACATGGCTCCCAGACTACAGACTGGAAACCACTCTCCAGGATTGACTAGAAGGGGAAAAAAATGCAGTGATATGGAAAGCAACCTCTCCATCTGTCAGCTCTTCCTCAGCTGGAGGTAAGACTCAGTGCCTGGTGGCTACAGACACACATGGTTTGGTTGGACCACTGGCAGACACTCCTCCTCAGAGCTCTTTTCAGAGCAGGGTGGTAGCTTTCATCCTTCACCTGCACCAAGAACATTTGCTTTAAAAGGAAGCTGGCTGAGGTGGAAGGTTTCCACGTGGCATTTGAGAGCTGAGTTTGGCTGAGGCTTGCCTTTGCTCTGATACAGCAGACATGCTGTTCTGCTGCTGCCAGCCATGGAAAATGTCCTTCTCCAGCCCCTCCAGCATGTGGAAGGACATCCAGTTCCCAGTGGAGCCCATTGCTTGCATTCTTTGCACAAGCCCCAGCCAAGTTGCAGCCTTATCACTCTCCGTCCTGTTAGGGAGGCACAGGGTTGGTGATAGTCACAATGTTCACCTACATCACTTGCACAAGCAGAATCATAGGATGGTTTGGCTTGGAAGGGACATTTAAGGGTCAATTAGTCCAATCTCTCTGCCATAAGCAGGGATATCTTCAACTAGACCGAGTTGTTTACAGCCCCAAACAACCTGGTCCCTTGAAGTACTGAAAGG
>VWZO01013401.1:0-22210 GCA_013396975.1 Bucco capensis
TTTTTTTTAAAGGAAAAATTACATCATACAGGTATTTACAGTGACTGTGAACCAAGAATACAAGGGGAAAAAAAGGCAGAATGGATTTGTACTAAATCATATTAAACTGAAGTAAATCATACCGAAGTAAATCATACTAATTTTTCAATTTACTAATTTTTTACAATTTTGGGCATTGTAACCTCTTTAAAATGAACAGTTGCAGATCTGCAAGATCAGAATACTTTTATTTATCACCTTATTCAGAAGTCTCTCTCTCAGTCAGAAAATACCTGATAAAAGTGCTACTTCTTCATTGAGCAACAAAGGATAATTTAGTACTTTTTTTAAAAATGGTGTATTTGTGGTGGTTTTAAAGTTAGATCTAGGGATCAAAATACAAAGACTGTTCTACAGCAGCTTTGACCGTGGATATACTTTTAAGTACTGACAACTTTCTGGCAACCTCATCCATGTGAAAAAACCTAGTCTCTCACCACATTCAAGTCATTTTACCTCGTATCACCAATAAAAAAAAAAGCAGTACTCTTTCGGGGGATAGACTGATTTTAGAGACAACACCGTTTCTCAGACACTGAGTATATTTGTCTCCATCTCCTTCACAGGTAAGATCATCTGTGTGTCTGGCTGTATCTTACTGAAAGATTTTTGTGCTATCTGCTACAATACAATTACAAGGACAAACTGTATCTCTTTTGGTCATACACTGCTTTCCCACCACACACTTGCATTGAGAGCCCTCACAGAACCTGCACAGCCCACACCCACACAGAAAGTAACAGCTTCCCAAAACCACTGAATAAAATTGGGAAGGGAATTCACATTGTAGAACACTATATAATGGAAACTGACAGCTAGGTTATAGGCATTCAATGACAACTGCAGCTAAGGCTGAAGGAAAAACTGTTCCGTGGCATTTCAATTGACTTCTGAAATATCTCTAGGGTAGTAACGTAGAAAACTGAGCTCAAACCCTGAACTTCAACTAAAGGGGACCTTTTACCAATAGCAATAGACCTGGAGGACAAAAAATTAATAAAGCCTGGCTTTGCCGAGATCTCTCTTGGGAAAAACTGATTTTCATACTAACATAAAGCATGTTACAGTTGATGTTTTTCCCACAGATATTTCTAAATACTTCCTCTTGTAGCTGTTGTTTAATACATAGAGAACTACTGCTGGGCTAGAAACTAAACAATCTACTTTCATGACTTTGGAGAACTGTAGGGTTAAATCTTGAACTCTTCGGCCTGCTACAAGTAACTGTGGGAGAGTAAGGAACAGAGAATGTGGTCACAAAGTTTGCTTCCACAGGAAATCAGACATAAGATTCATGGCTAAGGTTGTAAAAGCAAAGAAGTTCAAGAACACTAAGTGGGAACATATATTTACAGGAAACATTAATTCAAACATTTTCAAGCAAGATGTTTTAAATCCAGCAGAACATTTTAAGTAAGTGATGGGGATGCTCATGTACCCTTGATATAAGGAGTCATTTGGAGTTTTCTTTTACAACAAACTAACAAGTAGACATGGAGGATGCTAAAGAGCAGTTACACCAGCAGGGCAAAACTGATGGCATCTGCAGCCAAATTTTATTTTCAGCTTTAAAGCACCATTCAGGATTGAAAACTACTTCAGATAAAGTAAAGCGTCTAGCCCAAAGGTGAAAATATCTATCCTTGGCATATTTTAAATGGTCAAAGCAAAGACCTAGGATATGTATACGTTGCAAATGTTGACACCTCCATCAGTAGGGCATTCTTACATCATGTGTTGCTTTTTTGTTTTAATGCCTGATCATGGGATATTTCATTTCATGATTGTAGCACTTTAGACAACCTATCTAAGCCTGGTTAAGTTTTCCAAAACAGTCATAAGGGGACATCTCAGTTCTGAACTGCAGCTGTTCAATTTGAAATACTGCAATTTACTACTGAACTTTACTGCACTGGACCAACTTACAATAGTAAAAGAAATCAAAGTGAATTGATTTTAGAATAAAGAAAAATTAAATTAAGGGCCATGGAAGTAATTTCTATCTTTTAAAAATGGCATATGAAAAAAACAGATACAGGAAAGATCTTAGAATTTCCCTTTTTCCAAGTAAGGGGAAAAACCAAACGTCTTAAAACCTGGTGGTAACACAGTGCAAAGAGACTCTTGGTACAAGGGTTGACCAGGACATTCTTCTATATAAGTAGGACGTTTCCTACTTGGAGTAAGAGAAATAAAGTGCAATAAAATAAAATGCATGTGAGATCATGCACTTGGAGCCAACACGCAAGAATCTAGGAACTTATCTGTCAGAAATGACTGTGAAAAGTTTCAGTGTATTCATTAAGCAGAAGGTGATCGAACTGTTAAGGTGATGTAGCAGAAGTAAAACTTAATGAGATCACAGCATGTAGCATCCAGAAATACAGAAGTTCTGGGCTCTTCTCCATGGCCCCAGCAGAGATTTTATTTGGAAATGCAGCACATGTTCCCAGGTATGTATTTTCAGTAAAGATGGACTTAAAGCCATACACACACATAGATTCAGTGACAAGCTATCAAGGTTATTAGAAGAAGAAAAACTAGTATTTGAGAAAATGCAAGAGGAGCATGGCTTATTCAGCCCAAACTGAGAGAGGGCATGATTACTATCATGAAATAGGAAGTAGGAAGAAGAAGTATTTCCAGTAAAAGGCAATGCAGGTGCAAAGACTAACAAGCAGCAAGTTGATAGAAAAGTGCTATCTAATGAACCACAGAGATTCTGAAAACCAGGCTCAACAGGAGCTGTGGTACAGAAGCTTTCAAACTGAAGCTAGTCAAAGTTATGAACATGCTGTGCAACAGTGTGTAGTGGCAGTGACCCAGAAAATCCCTTCCAGATCCGTATCACTCCTTCCAAGCAGAAAATCATGAAGCCAGTCTGCTTTATTATATATACTTATCATTCAGAAGCAAACTAACCCAAGGAGATAAAAAAGATAAAATCATTGTGATTAACATCATAACATTTTAGATTTTCTTGCTGCTAGCTTCTAAGTAAAGATCTAAGAATTAATAAAGACTTAAAGACTGTACACTTCCAAGGAAAATATTTTTACAATATGTCAGGAGTTGCTGTGCACAAATACAAAACCTGGAAACTTCAATTTGTATACTAAGTCTTTCTCCTATAAAATACTAATTTAATTGGAAGAAATTTGACGAAAATTTAAATAGACAGGACAATTCACAAGCAATGAAATGGATATTTATTTTTTGTAAATGTTTGATGCCTGCAGCCATGTCAATGCCACAATGCCACTCTTGTGGTTTTACTTAAAAGATCTTCTTTGCTTTATAGCATCAAGGAATAGCTCATGAGGTTTAGAGACCTGTCTGTGCAGGTGCGCACATAGAATTTAAATCTTCCCTTATATTATTGCCTTAGGTCAACAACATACTAAAAAAGACAATTTGTATAGCAATGTCTATATTCTACTAACACCATGAAATATTTCAATGGTGCCTACTCAGGGAAGGATTTTAAATCAGAGATTGCCAAGATCCAGAAAAAATACACAGCACATAAATCAGCTAGAAATACTAGCACCAACAACTGAAGCCTGTTCCACAAACACAGTTAGTGTAGTTCATCTGTTTTTTTCTCCTACCTACCAGAAGATAAGCTATAGAGACCGAGGATGTGTGTATGTATATCACCTACTGCATTAGGTCACCTTGCAGTAACCAGAAATTCTGAGAGTCAATCTTAATCACTGATTTATGATAGTGCTAGAATGGTATTTGCTATAACACTCCATGATGCAAGAGATTAAGGAGGTTACTTTATTTCATGAGTGTTAGACGTTTCAGTCATTTACTACATTAAACATGTTATATCTGCATGCTTAGCTGAATAAAACCCCAGCTGGAACACTGAACTTCCACTTAAAATAATATATAACTTAACTCAGGAATTTCTAAATTTAGTTTTCCCTGGGTATCATCACCACAGAAAGAATAGTAATGTACAATACTAATGGAAATGGCAGGTGTAGGAGTGACATTTAACTGACTAAATCTCTTCATGAGGAAAGAGGTAGATAACTAGATTTTCTGTGTACTGCTGCTGACATGCACACCACTCTGAAACTACTCTTTCATATCCATTTATTTAGGAATAGTAGCTGTATTGGAAACTTTCTGCTAAACAGAAGTATCTGAAATCCTTTGCTCTGAAGTGCAAGAAATCTCTCATCTCACAGAACTAATAAAAAAGGCAACTAAAAGAACCTTCCCTTTTCAAAACAAGCAAGACTATACAGGACAGGAACTCTTAGAATCAGACCACAGAAGTCACATACCAACAGGCAAGGTCAGGTACATCTAGCATAGATATTTCTATACATTAACAGAAACTAACACTGTTTTCATTTTAGTTTGCTTTTTATTCTGCTCCTACAGCTGTGAACAGCTTCATTTTTAAAAGAATTAATGTGAGTCTTCTCCAATGCCTTAAATTCAGTGAACCACCTTTTCCAGATGCAAAGTTAATTATTTAAGTAGGACACTTCACAAAGGCTCCAAAACCCATGAATTCATGCATTTTCCTTTTCCTCATGGTTCCTTAAATTTGAAGGCAACAGAAAAAAAAAATCCTTCTACATTATTTATGGATATTTCAACCAAAGCTCCCTATAGTCAGCTTCTTATTCAAAGGCCAAAAAACCTAGCTAAAAAACCCACTGGTGATATAGATCAAAACTGAAAAGGCAAGCGCACCAGGGAGACATATCTGAGTCTGACATCTGGCTCTTTAGAGCTACTGTCTGCCAAGTATTTGGAAGACACTTTTGTTGTTGTTGTTCCTAGTTCATTATCAGGAATACAGTAAGATTTAGAGGTCAAGCTGTACCTTGATCAGTGAAACGGCAGAGATGGAGAGTGTACAAGTTTTCAAGAACCTTCAACTGCTTGCATACAAGAAAAAAAAACAAATCAAGAGCACAAAAATGGAGCTGAGTTAAAATGAGAACAGGGCTGATGGTTCAGCAAATCTAGGATATCGCTAAGAAATAATTCCCACAATTCAGTTTAGCTTTCTTGAAATTTAGAATGATTTTGTTTTCCAACCACAACCATATACAAACAGTTTTCAGGTACAATGTCCCTCATCACCCCATTTTCAAGCCATCAATCCCACTACCAATATTAAATTTATGGTCCAGTCCTGCGGCCATATTCTCTTTCTCAGGCATTACCATGCCCTTTCAAATCATCCCCATCACTCATATAACTCCTACAGCATTCAGTAGGTTGGCAGGCACACAGCAGCACACAGGCATTTAGGAAACAATGCTATGGATGTAGTCCTAACAGCACAACCCAGTTCCCATTCTCATGGCCCTGCAGGAATAACAGCAGCAAAGAACAGTAAAAGCCTATTTTTAACTATAAAGCAAGCTAACATTACTAAATACACAAAGGGAACAGACCTACAAAATAGCACAATGTCATTTTTATGAAATCATTCTTCAGAGGAGGGAAAAAAAGCTTTAATCCATTTTCTTACTTGCAAAGTCAGTTTGGAGTCAAACTATAAACTAAAAAGTCCTACCCAGTCAGTGTGTCCAAATGACCCAGTGCACAATGCCGATGCTTGTGAGTAAGCAAGCTGAAAGGCTGCAGTCAGATAAAATGAGGCAATATTTGTCAACTGAGTGAAAGAAATCATGAGTTGAGGAATTTTGACCACTGGGTTATTGTCTGGGTTTACAATGTGGCTCCTGGCTGTCCACATACATCTGAAGATCAGGAAATTGCAACTACAAAGATGATGCATTACTGCTACTAAACACTGGCACGGGTCTCCATCCAATGCTGAAACAGTTGAAATAACTTACCTACAGGTAGAAGGTTACAAGTCCTACATGAAGCTACATTTTACCATTGCTACAGCACTTAGCAGCATATTAACAGATGCTAAATGCAGCTATAATATAATACTTTGCCCTTTGCATCCTTACTCATGAGTCTGCTTCTCCTCTATTTTGAAAAGCAATTGGCTCTTGAGTCAAATCAAGAAGCTGAGACAGAGAGAAGGCTTTTCATATTCCCAGTCCAAAGGAGAAGCATCATCTCCATTACAAAATGCAAATGCCATGAAGGCACGCACATATTTGAGTGTAGTCACAATCATCTTCACATTCAAGGTGAAATCGCCACATTTGTCAAACAGTTCTGTTGTTATTTACAGTAGTCACTAAACTGGAACTCAGAAGACACATGAAGAAAAAAAATAAAAATCAGAAAGCCCTTCTGAACTAAAGGAGGAGCCCTCACTCCCATCCACTACCCAGCACAGGAACCACTGAAATCAACATACCAAATTATGTGACAGGCTTTTGTAGGAATGGCATACTACAGGAGACATGAACTTGACTGCTGATAACACAGAACTTGGGAGAGGCTAGAAAACCAGCCAGTCCAAGCAGTGAGATTAAGCAGGTTACTCCCCATTAAGGAAAATTCTCTTTCACTTTTCATGAAAGGGGAACTAAATATGCTGGGATTTTGCACTCCATTATTTGCAACGGAGACCATGGATCACAAAAACACTGATGCCTTTATTTTTAGCTTTTTGACCAGCTCAAGGTTTTAGGTCAAATAGAGATTGCCAGGTTAGCTAAATACCATGAAGTTGGTTAATGGTAGCCAGCTTGACATCTGCAGGCGCAGCAACCCAAAAAGACTAGAGGAAACCTTTGGGCCAAAGACTGGACCCACATTCTTGCATATTACCATAGTGCACTAGTCTAACGATCAAGACCAGCATTACAAGTGCAAGTTACAAACAACATCTACATAAGATTTCATTTTATCTTTCAGTTATTTCACCAAATGCAATTGGTTATGATCCTTCATCTTTTTCAAGACAAAAAATAAAATAAAAATAAGTAAGTTAAGCAATAGCTCATCTCCACCCCTATGTCTCAGATGTACCAGGGACTAAGTAGTATCACTATTTGCGTCAGGTGCTATATTAGCATAAGGCTATTTACCTTCAAGATCATCCACACAATAGCATTACAATCTGTTGTCCTTCATCTGCCCTTCTATTATTCCCATACAAACATGGCTTTAGGGAGAAATAGCAAACACTCCTGTAAATTCCAGCTGCTGGGGATAGAATCAGCTTTCACAAGCAACCCACTGAGTGGAGACCCCTTCAGTATAGTTTATTCTTCCTGCAGTTATCAGCTGAATCATCACAATCTCAAACTGAACAGCAAAAAAGACTACTGGCAAGCTGACAATATTGGAAGAATCACCAACCACCTAGTATTGGGATATCATATGGGTGCCAGTTAAACTTTAGTAACAAACTGGCAGGTAAAAAGCATGTAGAGTTTAGAATCCAAAAAAAGCCTGTAGATCTGCAGGGGTCATCTCACATGTCTCTTGCATTACAGCTACCAGATTTTCTTGAATACAATATTGAAAATGAATTGTGGAAGGCACAAGGTTCTTTAGCAAATAGTAAATCTCAAGACATTAATATTTCATTTTTCTCAAATCCTTAATACTAACTACACTTATTATGTAGGGTCTTCACAGTAGGTAGTACTTCTCATCCATTGGCAATAAAGAACACTGCAAACAGTGCTTCATTATTTCCCTCACCTGCATAAACTCCTGAAACACCCTACTATGAAGGGTTTTTTCTTTCTAGTACTATTACTTATGTTAATTTTTAACTTTAGAGAATGCTAACAAGAATGTGTCAATAAAAGTAAGTGAAAAGAATTAATAGCCTGGTTATATCTCTGCTGTTGCAACTAAGATACCACAAAAAAAATTCAGGCTTTAGTCAAATATTCCTGAGATCTTGAAAATCTTGTATTTCAGTTAGACAAAAATCTTTTTTTGTTTGGATTTTTGGTTGCTTTCTTTGGGTTTGTTGTTTTTTTTGTTTGGTTGGTTTGTTGTTGTTGAGGTTTTTTGGTGTTTTTTAATTGTTGAGTATCAATAGCTTTTCATTTCATGTGGATTTTCCACTTGCCTGAAGATCAGGCAGGAGCGCCTACAATTCAGTAATGATAAATGGTATTAAGTCTGTTAGTCTCAAAAGAGCAATTTTGGAGCTAACTTTTCTATTTAGGTTCACATCTGTACCATGACTGTAAATAACACATTTTGGTATAGATCATCCTAAATACTACTTTGCAAGCACTCCAGCACCACCACTTTGGAACATAAACTATAACCAGTAGTAATATTGACTGTGTTAGTTTCCCAGTTCCCATTGGGAGACCTGAACTTTTCCTACTTCATAAACTTGCTAAACAAATACTCTATTGTGAGATCTTCTATGCCAGCTATCCATGTTGACCTGAAAAAGTTTCAGCTGCTTGTTAAGATGGTTAAGAGATGCTTAGAGAACACAATTTTGTGCACACACATAATTTACATGTAGGTGGTGGCTTTTGGGGGTTTCTGGGTGTAGGTGGCCTGTCTGCCCCTTTAAACATGTCGTGCAACTCTCCAGGTCTTGGAATAGTGGATGGCAGGACATCTCCTATGTGCAAAGGATGCTTTCATTGCCATCTCTATAGGTCACTAATGCATTCACTGTCATTCCTATGATATGACCCAAATTTCACCATTTACAAGCTCTAGAGAAAATCTTCAGTTAAATGTTGTCCTGGAGAACAGGAATTAAGCCAGACTGTACCACAGGTCTCTGGTAGGATGCCAGATAAGTCACTTAAAATCAAGCTTTCAGGTGATCATTAGACCGTGGGCACCTGAACTGGGCTAATACATAGAAAATTTAAATAACAAAATCCATACTTTGAACACTTAGGCCTAGCTATGCTGAGGAATAAGTTTCTTAAGTTCTCAAAATTCTATCCTTTTTGCCAAAGATTTGCTTCAGCAAAGCTACCTGAAATATGAAGATAATGCCCACCTTGCACTACTTTAATGAACACTGTAGTTACTAACACCTTAAAAATGCACACACAAAAACAAAAAAAAGCTTTCATTTTCTGAGTACGACTTAAATAGTATGGCATAAACACAACCCAGCCTTTTGAGCAATGAAGGTAGCCCAAAATATCAGACAGCTGCTCATTAAACCAGAGCTATCCATCTTGAGACAAATCTTGTGGAATATATATGGTCATGTAATTAAAGACTATCATAATGCATCTATGAAGAGGTGAAACACTATCCCTAATCATGAGAAATCCACAGCTCTTTTATTGGTCTTCAGTGAGGATATTTTTTTTAAAATACACAAATTAAAGGGAAAGGACTAATCAAAAAGGGCCAAACCATAAATCCGGCTTCAGTAAGTAATAAAAATAAAGATGCCTAACAACATGAAAACACCTGTATCAAGTCCCAGTGCAACATAATTCATTAAGGTGAACAAAACCGCAATATTCTGCAGCTATGGTAGCTAACAGTTTACTACTTAGTTGAAGGGGGGTTTTCTCATACTTCCCCCCCACCCCCAAGATATATATATATAAAAATACATAAATATCCAGGTATGATGCCACCTCAGATTGTTCACCTTACCAAGCACAGTCAACTGACTGCAACATCACACCTCTTTCTCATGTCATATTAGTGCTCTGTGATGCTCACTGAAAGGTCAAATACATAACCCAGGTAACAGTTACTGAGTTATAAAGCAATACTGATTATCTCTTCCAGTAACAGAAAATTGTGCTTATTCTTAAGAAAGCATGCCAACCAGCACCCTACTACATAGCAAACTGAAATAACCATACTTGAACAATTACCACTCAAAACTTTTTCTCAAAATGCCACCCCTTTCCTTCTCATTCCTGAGACCATGGATACCCCTAGCACAGGACTAGAGATCTTTGTGGATTAAAACATGGGAAGCAGGCGCCAAAGATTTGACTTACTGCTTTCAGTATTTTTCAGTAATTCATGACAGGTCAAGCACATCAAAAGACTGCAGTACCTAAACAGTCACTAAAGAGGAGTCACTGGGCTGGCAGCGAAACATACCCTTTAGTAGCAGACTTTATTGCAATAATATCCAAACTAAAAATGTAACTTACACTTTCTTACAGGTTGTGTGTACGTTACTCCAACGTACTCTGCAATTCATGAGTTGTTAATCATCACATAGTTATGGAAAAACTGTGCATCTCAAGTCACATTTTTAAAAGCCATTATACCAGTCAATTGTTTTTTTATTATATGACCTTGAGTAAAATTCCAAAAACAACATAAAAAAGGGGAAAGGATAAATGAGATAGGTAATATTTTAGAAGGCCTGAGCCTACATGCACTAGACATTCATGTGATTTTTTTCACATAAAGCAGGTATAAGATGGAATGTGTGAAGCTTTTCAAGCAGTCATTGTTTCACCATCCACAAAGCAAGATTTTCTGAAACATCACTCACCCTCCTAACATTTCAGTTTAGGAAAATTATAAAAAAATCCCAAACAAACAAAAAAAAAATCCATGGCAATGGTAGTTGAGAGAACTCTTAAAACTAGCAAGGACACAGTCAAATAGAGTGAATCTACTGAGAGAAATGAAACCTGGTTAAGTACATTAAATACAAAAACCAAGCGGAACTACTTTTGCAACAATCTAGCTTTTATTTCTCTGCCATCTTTCACCCACAGCATACTTTTACTCCCTGTTCAGCAGATGACAACAGTTGTGATCAAGGAATATCAACCATAGATCATCACCACCTTCAGACTCTTCCAATCTATGAAGTATGAGGCATATGGGACCAGTATACTTGACTGATGATGATTTTATTTCATATAATAATCAAGGAAACGGATCATAATTTATGTTTCCTCTCACTATTATCATCCTGGTGAACATAATGGTCAATTTGCATACCATTTTCACAGAACAGTAAATTTAACCAATATCCCTCCTTTCCTAAATAAACAAGTGTGAAATTAAGATTTTGTGAAACCTTGCACAGGAGATCTTTGCACTCAATTCCAGATTGTCCCAGCAAATCAAGCTGTGAGACTCTAGGTGGGGATGTCACAGAAGTAATTAAGGTTCTCCTTGAAACAGGATCAAGTCAGGTATCAATAACAGATTTAGGTTTCTAGGAATGCAATAGCATGAAAATAATGAATTAATCATTTTTGGTGTGGAGTTAAGTTTTCCTTCCAGGCAAAGCAAGGCAAAAGTCTGTATACCTTGAAATTCCAAGCTTGCCTTCCCTCTCTACCAAGAATTCACATCTGTCATTTTCCAAGCAAAATAACCTCTACCTGGAGAACACGCATAGAAAGTTTCATTGCCAAAGTGGTGTTTTTCACTGAGATACACTCTGTCCTAACAGTTTCAATGTAATCTTCTATATAAGCTCTAACTTATGTATTTCGTTCATGCAAAATCTGCATTTTTGTGTGGGTCCCATGTCAAAGTATTTTTTTCCTCTTACATATATGTGGACTTTTCTTACTGTAAACAGTTCTTCTTGTCAAGCAATACCTTGACCTTTTCCTTTTTACTATTCGTACATTTTTGGCCAGAGAGTGAAATTTATCTCTGTGATTTAATTAACTCAAAGTAATACAACTAAAAGGTGACAGAGCTTGTAACAGTCTCTAAAATGTCAGGTTATTTTTTTTTTCCTGTATCTATAAGCAATTATTTTATACGCATTAGACTTGCTGAGTTACCAGAATCAATCTAGAACTTTTCATCAGCATTGTTTGGAGAGTAGAAAGACAGGAAAAAAATAATACAGATGTAGCTTTTTCATTTTATTCCTATTTGCATATTCAGTGTATCCTATTCTATTTCAGATTCTTCAGTACTTGAGTTTCAGGAGGAAAGGAGGTATTTTTTAGATTAAGTTCTAAATATTTCATGAGCAGCAAATGATTTGCTAACAAACTCCTTTAGACCTAGAATACAATTAAGAAGGGAAAGGAACAAAACAGTCTACAACAAGAAACTGTGATATGTCTGCTACCTAAGTAAAAAACCACAAGACAAATTATGAAATGTTTCTAGATTAGTTTCTGTATTTCTATGCAATCAAATCTGAATTCCTGAAGAAAATGTTTCTCCTTTAAAAAGTTCCTGCTATCACATCTTCCCAATAGTTACAATTCTTACCTGTACATGCTGAACATACTTTATACACTCCCATGCACATTCTAACACACACAGTATGTACAGAAGATACATAAATTTACATCATCTCAAGAAATAAATTGATAAGATTCAAAATTCTATCTGACAATATAACATCTTGCAGGAAGATTTAAATGTGGTAACTAAGCAATAGGAACCTGTACTTCTGGAATCATTTTATCATGTAAAACCTACATTTCTAATTCCTGACACCTGAGGCCTTGTTAAATAATGTTTGCTCTTCTGCTTATGAATGCATTTTTTCCAAACAATAAACACAGGCAGCCTATGGGATTAAAGCATGACAGAGGTGTAGCTGAGTCATGGGATCAATTAGAGAGCATCAGTACTTAACGCCTTTTGTTTATTCCATGTTATACTAACAGTTTCTGCATTTTCAGCATAAGTGTATCACAGATGTTAAACGCCATGCTACAAGGCAATAGCACACTAGTACTGTACTCTAGACAGAACAAATCTATTCTTATCACCATCTACAATTCTATCACTTGTTATACACCTCCAATATTTCTTTAAAGTTTCAACAAACACGTAACGGTTTTAACTGAAGGCTCACAGCTTCTTGTCCAATGAAAGTATTGTCAGCATGTCTTCAGTAAATTTTAACATTCAAGAACCACCTAATGAGTTGCCTTTTCTAGGCTAAAAACAATCTAAAATAAAGCCACCGACTCTAAAGCCACCTCAGGTACAGCTTTCCCTTGAAACTCACTATTAAATTCACAAGCAGGAAAGCCCATGAGCAGGATGACAAGCAGTTTCAATCTCCATGCAGTTTGCCCATGACAGGTTATTGATAGAACAAACAGAATTTGCAATACTTACTGAGTGTTTCTCCTGCTGGCCCATAACTCCATGGTTAGCTGGGATTGCAAGTGGTTTCATAATGAAGAAACATAAGCTGAACTGAATTTACACATCATGTACCAATTTCTTATGGATGGCAAGTCACCCTCTACAGCATTAAATTAGAAAGAGGAGGAGGGGGAGAAACTAAGCTGGAGCCAAAAGTGTCACTACTGGTAAGCTCAAAACCCCCGTCACACTTGTAGTGCAGAGCAGCAGTGCAAACGACAGCGTTAGTCTCCATTTTTGTAACACTGAAAGTCTAAGCATGTCAGGATGTAGAGAGCCAGATGAAATCCCACATATCCAGAATTCATCCAAGGGAACAAAACCATGCCCTGAGCCTGAGCAACAGGAAGAAAAAAAAAAAGGAGGAAAAAAGCTAAAATGGCTGACTGCACAGAGACTCCCTCAAAAAGGCTTAATACAGTATTATATTAGTCAGGGTGCAGGAACCAGCCTCCAGCATTCAGCCAAGCATTGTTAATACTCCTGTTTCAATTGCAATCACACACACGCAGTCTCTCTCTCCCCCCCCACCCTCCACTCCCCCAAAATCAGGGCAGAGCACGAGAATAGGGACCTCCTCCCCTGGCTGCTAATGATGCTGACAGAGTAGTGACCAGTGATCTCTGTTCCACTCAGCTAACCAAGTTTGCACAATTAATCTTAACAGCATGACATTGACGGACATTTAATTTTATGATGCTTGTTCCTCCCAATCAACACAAGCACATCTACCGCCCAAAGAGTCAGCAACAAAAATCCAACACATTTACACACAAAAAAAAACCCCAGAGAATCATGAGTCTGAATGCAATACACTAATATAATTACGTTATTGTGCTTACTTTGGAAGACCATGGCTGCAGGCAGTTGGCATAGCAACGCACAAGGAAAGCCATTTCCTGGGTAGAAAGAATGCTTCCTTTTCTAAATAAAAAATTCCTCTTAGGATACAAACGGCATTGCTGCTTCCTGCAGAAAGCAAAGACACTGTAGTCTGTCTCTTAACCTGCACACAGGCACACACTCAATGCAGTTCGAGTGATGTAAGTGGATTTCTCTCTCTCTCTCTCTCTCCCTCCCTCTCCCCTTCACCCACCGAAATATTCAAGTCAAATGGAAGACACATTCCTTGAGGCTCGCCCCCTCAGATACTTAACCATTTCACTCATTAAGGTAAAGATGGACAATGCAGATAAAATAGCAAGCTCTTGCCTGTATCTGGTATCAGCCTCTGAAGATCAAGGCAGCCCCAGAGGGGAGGGATCCATTCGCTGCTGGCTCCTAAGAATATCACTGAAGTCAGGGTGGGAATAAAGATCCACATTTACCTCACCAAATCCTGAACTGAACACGACTTTTCAAGAAGACGAGGATAAAGCTGAGGGTTTGACATCACCTCCCTTTTCCCCCCCCACCCAAAAGAATGCTGCTGCAGAGCTGTAAACATTGTTATCAAGTATTTATAAACAGTGTACTTGATAAGCTCTCAGATTTTTTTAGCAGCTTCATTGCTACACAGGCCACAGATACCATGGGGCTGTGGCAGGTAAGCATCGTCCAGAACCCTTTAACACATCATTTCAATTCCTTCTAAACACAGCACCTGCTTCCTTCTCCTGGCACACCAAATACACAAATTCCTCTAAAAGCAAAAGGAGATGAAAGAATGAAAGACACAGAAAAGACTGACATACATATGGTTTTTATAATTCTCCCCTTTGACTGTAATTACATATTAAACTCAGAAATTTCCCCTGTCACTCCCACTTACACTCTACCACTTCTCATGTTATACTAGCAACATCTTACTGCAGAGGAGCTGAAACACAACAGGGAATGTGCTCAAGCCATAAACTAATGGTCAGCCCTATATGACATACATCTTAAGGGTCAAGAATTCACACCACTTGACACAGGGGAGGCCAAGCCAGGGCAAACAGGAACACACCACTCTTCCATTAGGCTTCAACATTTGTACAGTTCTCTGTAACACGTTTACAATACATTCTTTAAATCAGAGAACATCTGGACTTCAAAGTCTTTAATTTCTTTTTTTAACAAAAGCAATAGAAAAAATACTTAACAGTTCTTAAGTGTACATAAACACATGAGGAAAAAAATGAATACTACAGAATACTATGTCATATAATCTGCAGCTGCCTTCCAGCAAAATAACATGTCCATTGATAATGACTTGAGTTCGTTACAGAGTGATTTCTTTTGGTACTGGCAATTACTACTAGTCAGTGAGGCTATAAAAATTAGTGGAAATGAATTCTAGTAAAGCAAGAAAAAAATCCTGAAATAGCTGATCTATTTTTTGCGCAGTTATTCTAAGGACATCATTTCACACATGGCACATTTTAAATTGAATATATTTACATTTATGAGAGCTTAATGACACTTGTAACCTTGGTCTTCTAGTATATGCTAAGAGAAGTTTTCTTTAAATGGCTGAATTACAAAAATTAGAATTTTTAAAGTCCTTGCAATGTGCCAATGCAACTAAGACATTATTTAAATATACTAAATTATGCTTAATATTTGTAAAACAGTCACATGCTATGCACAAGCAATTTTCTGCTGAAGTGCTGACCAGAAACAGCAGGAGGTATTCATTCTAGGGAACTTAGACAAACCCTGTCTAACACAAAATTTTAAAATATTACTTGTTGACAAAGCATAAAATCCTCAAGTCTGATTCAGAGGCCTTGCACCACTGAATTAGAGCACACCACAAGCAAAATTTGAGCATGGTGTTTTACACCCACTTCAAGAAAAAAAAAATAAAAAATGAAGTTTTGCCAAGACAGAAATGTCTCCCTGGCACAGGACGAGAGCATACCACTTTCTGAACTCCAGTACATACATAACTATCAACATGTATCTCACTCTCCATCAGCTGGTATTTCCAATCAAAATCTGGCCTAGGTTTCTGTGGCATAAGCCTTGAAGAATAACATGAAAACATGTATAAAGCTAGTGAAATAGTAGTGAAAAAAATCAAAACTTCCAGATGATGATGCCATGAAACACTACCTTATTACATATGCTGGTCACTAAATACAATTTTTTTAACAAGTGAGTAGAAGTAAGTCATTATTTCATACACAGTACAGTATAGATTAGGAGTTGGAAGGGACCTAGAAAGATCATCTAGTCCAACCCCCTGCCAGAGCAGGATCACCTAGACCAGCTCACACAGGAATGTGTCCAGGCAGCTCTGCAATGTCTCCAGAGAAGAAGNGGAACTCATCTGTTGGAAAACAGCCCTGGGGAAAAAGATCTAGGAGTCCTGGGGTATAGGAGGATTTTGTGGCCCTCATGAATGTGAAATTTAAATCAACCTACAAAGTCTAATTTATGTTCACATGCATCAGACTGATGAAAACTTGGTGACAGTTATGTAATTGGCTGATGAAAATAACACTCAGATAGTTTGTGAATCAAAACATTTTCAAGAAATAAAAGCTTGATTCTATTTCCCTAGTCCTTCCTCCTCAATTGCCACCACTTTCTAGGTACAGTGATGTAGTGTAAGCATATGTACTATCTGTTATCAGTTCACAAAATAATTCTATATAAAATATAATTTTGTTGTAAATACTTAAAGCAGAAGTTCAGTGAATCATTGTACGTTTCAGTGAAAATGAATGGAAGTTAAATCAATGTAAGACATCAGGATAATATATCCTGGAAAGTTTCTAAAATAAACAAAGAGTTTATAACCTAACTGCAACTTTGAGTTCATATGCATTTCAAAACCCACATAAGAATTCCTTGCCTAGACTTCAAGTCTGAAATAAAGCAAGACATTTCTGCAAATGCTTTTAGGCAATTAAAGTGAGATCTTAATAAACCTGATGTGCAGTAATTGCATGTGATGGGATGGCTATCCCCAGCTACTTTCAAAATACTCTGTTTGTAAGAAAGCTAGCACTTCCATATGAGTCACAGAAAAGAAGGTTTAAAAAAACCCTTTCAAAAGTAACTACAAACATCATTACATGGTTGGACTACCCACAGGATTCATAAACAGCAGTTCTGAATTCAAGGTAAAAATTGGTGGAGATCTCAGCAGCATGTACCATCTGACTTAGGCACAGTCTGAAAATCACTTGTGATCTCCTGTGGCCCCTGGTGCGTTAACTGTGCCAACAGCAGAGGGAGCATTAAACTCATTGCCCATGGTAAAGTGTGGGGAGTGATACTCATGTTCCTATAATCCTTGGATGGGAAGGATGTGCTCATTAGCCTTCTGGCAGTCATCCTAGGAGAAGGACAACTCTGATTCCAAACGTGGGCACATGGAGCTCCTTTAGCCCTGTAAGGCCTTCCATCTAAGAGGTTAAACCTGCGTCCTAAGGACTTTGCTGCCAGCGTCCAAGCTTGCTAGGCCCTGGCAGATGAACCTTAGGACTAAAGGGTGGGTCCAGCTCTGCGCATGCTGTGTCTCACCTAAAAAAAATCCATAGTGCAGGCTCGAGGGTGCTATCTGCTATCCTCTTTTTATCAGCGCGCTTGTAAAAAGTGCTGGTGTGGAGCGTGGATGGAGCCCTCCCTGGATCTTCGTTCGTGAAGCCTAGCCACGACATACCATCTGACTGTAATGCCTCAGCTATTTTACATTCTGGAATGTAATCTCACATGGTTATTATTCTCCTAAATAGTATCAACAGTGCTTGGAGTATTAAACCTTTTTAGGTTAATGACAAATGCTGCAACAATAGATTACCTCAAATCTTGATTTCAAGCAGTCACTTTAACTCACAACTATTTATGTAAAATTGTAAAGAGATTACATACACAGACACCATTAATTTCCTGAAGGATCTCAAAATCAGATGTTATCAGCACATTTTCCCCTTCCCTTTAAACACAAGTGTCTACTCTTTCATGTTTAAAAACCTAGACAAAGAACATCGCACGGTCACCAAATTTACTGCCACTTGACCACGTCATGACTCCAGTAGCTAGAAAACCAGGGAAGAGGAAGTCAAAGAAATACAAAAAAAGACCAAGGAATAAAGCAAAGAAACCACAATCACTATGTATGTTCCAAAAATACACACAATGAATGCACTATTACACAGATACTACACAATTGTGCAGGTGGAATATAAGCAGCTAAATTAAAGAGGACAAGACTGAAGTACATAATTTTAAGGAAAACAAGGCAGAGGTATCTTCACTTTCCCCTGCTCTTCTCTCTTGGAAAGAAACAAGAGGTTTAATTTCAAGCTCAGGGCTATTGGACACAAAACTGTTAAGCTCACAGGAGCATGATTCTGAATTTTATAATGCTGCTGCTCTCTTCCTCCCACTAGCTTTATGACAGAGATTGCTACATAACAAACCAATGTTCCCACCAGATTTAAAAACACCAGCTGAAGCCACTAAAAATACGGAATAATAATTCACTCTAAATGCTACAATACATTTAAATGTTCCCTACAATATGAAAGTATTATTCTAATGTATTTAGGAAAATTCATTGCTAGTAGTTTAAATCTCTGGCCATATGACCCAACCTCATGCAAGTGAGTTCCTGTTAATCAGCATAACACAGACATGGGATAGTCCAGGCACACCTGTTTTATTTGCATTTTCTCAAGAACTTTGAGAACTTTAAAATAAAACTCTGTTGAGTAAAGGAAAATTGCCAAATATGTTCTCCAAGGCAAGTTTCTATGACTAAAATACCACTTCAGCCAAAACACATGGATAAAGTAAGAGTAATTGCCAAATTAGGGGGTTTATTCATGAAGATATACATTAACATCATCATAACAACGTTCACCACACGACTGGCAACACCAAAGCAACAGTTACAATGGAGCAGCGTGTGCTGTTTTGATAGCACATTTACTAATGTTACAGACCATTTGAACAAGTGCCCTTCTGCTGAGCTGCTGTTGCAGATGAATCTATAATCCAGATCTTTACAATAATGACAAGCCCTGAGCAGTCAGACTGGTGCCTCAGCTAGGTGGTGGTGCCATAGACTGCCAATCTTCCCTTTGACAGCAGACTCATTTGTCACCTTCTGTGCACAGCTCTGCTTTCAGTACAGCAAACTTTCTATTTGCTTGCCATCCGACTTAAAATGGGAGCAAGTTATTGTAGTCATTCAAAATACTTGCCATCAAATTCTCTTACGTACAACAATTATGTTGGAACAGACATGAAGAAAACTTATAACTGATGGATACTCATCCCAACTGTGACAAGATGTCCCATTTCCAGAGTTCATAATTTACCTTACAAAACTCACTTGAGCAAAGGCTCACCACAGTAACAGAGCACAAACTTTTCTATGGACTCCATGGTTATTTAAACATAACTACACTTTTAAAAAATAAAGTTCAACATGTTTTTTGTTCCTGCAACGTTTGTAAGCTCTTATTATTTCTTTACAGTACTTAAAGGGAACTTATAAGAAGGCTGCAGAGGGCCTGTTCGCAAAGGCCTGCAGTGAAAGGACAAGGGGCAATGGTTTTAAACTGGAGAGGAGATTTAAACTGGACATTAGAAAGAAGTTCCTCACCACAAGGGTGGTGGAACACTGGCACAGGTTGCCCAGGGAGGTGGTTGAGTTCCCATCCCTGGAGGTATTCAAGGTGAGGCTTGACAGGGCTCTGGGCAAGCTGATCTAGTTGGGGATGTCCCTGCCCAGTGCAGGGGGGTTGGACTAGATGAGCTCCAGAGGTCCCTTCCAACCCAAACCATTCTATGATTCTATGATTAAATTTTATTTGCAAGATCTAAATCATATTTAGCATGTATGTTTGTAAAAGTGACTTTATGTGATGCTTAACTGATCTACCTCTGGTTTTTACATAAAGCAAAGGGTTATTACTTGCATAGGCCTAAAGTTTAATGTAAATAACACAGCTCAAACTATAGAACAGCATTATTTAATGTTCAAAATTAGACATTAAAATTTGATACATTAAAGACTAATTGGTAGAAAGGTCACAGTTTAATTTCCTTAACTGATTCAGTACTTTCGTGGGAAAAAAGTGTAGCCTGTCAGGATAAAGTTTTTACCAACATTCATAAAATTTTCTCACTTTGGTGCTAACTAAATCAGAGAATGTAAGAATGTACTTTCTGCTTTTAAACTGTAAAAGCAAAAAAAACAAAACACACAAACAAAAAAACAATGAAAGCAAAAAAGCTAAAGCTCTTTTAAGGCTGAGAATTATGATATTGGGTATGCAGGACTAACAAGACCTCTGTACCAGATTTAAACAATACCTTGTCATCTATACCCACTGAAAAGGAGGTTCACCACTGAGATACAAATTGTCTTTCTATCTTGGAGGAAAAACAAAAAATACCCACAAAAGCCCACATTTCATTGTGTCCATTGGAATTTTCATGACAGGGATTAAGTTCTTCTCTTAAGTGCAGTACCCCCATATTTCATGTTCTCTACTGTATAACAATGCAGGAAAACTCTATGAAAGCTGAATAACTGCATACCTCTTTCACATGTACTCCTATTGCTCCACTGTTAAAAGATAAGAATAAAATTAAAGTATTTTCCTGAGGTCAATTAATGGTCAAATTCTAGAGCATTATAGTCTTTACCAGCTATATTGAATTCTGTTACCTGAAAGACCTTGACATGTTTCCACTGTAAGGATGATTGTTCTGGCACAAAAATGAATGTATGGGAGACCACCCAAGGCAAGCGAACAATTATTTAATGTTTCAATATAAAGGATTAATGGATTAGAAAGATACAAACCCCAGATTTTTCCAGTCTTCTCTAAATGCTAGCTGGTTTTCTTTTGGTTTTGTTGTATATTCATTGGGAGAATGAATTAATTCATTTTGGCAGTAATGGAGTGGGACATTTTTATTTTAAGCAAATAGGATATGCTTTCTAACAGCTTTCCTTGAACTTACTTAGAAGCTTTAACACAGAATCTGAACCTCTCATCACTATGTCCAGGGTGCAGATATAGATGGGACTAGCAGAAAACATCTAGTGTGCCATTGGTTTCCAGATTCCCCAAATAATGGTCAAAATTGTGTGTAATTTTTACTACCCTATGTGATGTTGAGTCCATTCTATCTTCTTGAATGTTTATTTGCACATGTCCTGGAGTAACTTAACTACTTATCTCTGCTATTTTGAGTAAGTCTAACTTCAAAAGGGCTGGTTGCTGTTACAGAGGACTTCAACTGTCTGTTGTAAGGAAGTAACTTTTGGTTTTGTCTCCAGCCACAATCTTACTCAAGAAGACAATCCAAAAAGCCTACTCCAGGGGTACCCAATTAAAAGCAATAATAAAACCAGTTTACCAGCATAAGATAATTCTTTTTTTGGAGAAATCTCTTCTCACATTCCCAGATATCCAGGACCTTTTGCTTGTATCAGTAACAAACCAAATGCAACTTCAGTTGCCCTTACTTTTAAAAACAATTATCAAGCAAAATGAGTGAAATTTGTTGTAGGTAGGAAGAGAGTCAAAATACAACATTACATCCTTCAAATAAAGAGATTTTAATACATAATCCTAAGAAATGCCCTTTCCTTCTTCCCCAGTCGAATCAGGGAGTCCACTACCATCAACTGCTGGATGTCTCACATTGCAAATTTAACATATTTTTTCCCCTTGCAATTACCAGGTCTGTTATTTAGATATGAATGTGCTAAATAAACGTAGAAATGCATCTACCAGATTGAGTCTCCTTAATAATTTGATTCCACACTGTTTTGTATTCAGAGATTACTACCGCAAAAACTGTCAGCATTTCTACTTCCACAATGATCTTTGGTGGACCAAGGATCATTTGCAGACTTTAAAACTAGTTAGATTGAGGCCTTTATACTCACTAAATGACAACATTTAATATAGTGAATATAATCTAATGAAGTGAAGGTAAAATATTTTACATTTTAGCACATGCATACACACATACATACAAATAATGCAAAATAGAGTGAAAGCAATCTGTGTAGTCAGATTGTATGCCAATCACATTAACAATGGATATAACACCTGCCACCCGTTCTAAGTGCACACCAATACTTAGTATCTGAAAATTTAAAGATCATAGAATCATAGAATGGTTTGGGTTGAAAGGGACCTCTGGAGGTCATCTAGTCCAACCCCCCTGCAGCAGGCAGGGACATCCCCAACTAGATCAGGTTGCCCAGAGCCCT
>VWZO01013401.1:22479-39790 GCA_013396975.1 Bucco capensis
AGGCCCCAGATAATTAATGCTAACTGCTCAAAACTAAAGACCAGCTCCTATACTCATTTCTTATACAACAGAATACTAATGCTTAACTAGTCCTTACATAAAGGAGCAAAAGCCTTTTCTATCACAAAAAAAAAAAAATCTTATCAGAAATGTGTAAATACCCAATTTTTTAAAAGTAATAAATGGTGCTCAACCTCACATCTGAGAACAACTTCATTTGATGGTGACTGGTATATGGCTACATAAACATGCTAACAGGGTGGTGAAGGAGAGGGGAAAGAATTTACACACAAACTTTGTGGTAAATTCAAGGTAATTAACTAGCTTTACTCAGGACATCTTAGTTTCCCTGAACTGAACTGTCACACTGAATTGACACAAGCATGGACAACAGCATTTACACAGAGCAGAACTAGTCAGGTCACTGTAATATACACATCTACCCAATAAACTAAAAAAAGAGTTTACACATTAGAAGATTTTATCAGTCTCACTGGTGTTTAAATAAAGCAATTTATTCCACCTTTTTTCATAACCAGCACCTTTGGCCAAGACAAATGTTTGTAACAAATTTTAAGATTAAGACTATCTGGAATACATGATATCTATACATACTTCCTTAGTTTCTCAGGGTCTTTACTACTTTTATTTTGGTTTTTTAGAGCTTTGAAAGTCACTCAGTATCAGATTTTAAATGATTTAACTCAAATAAAAAAGCGCTATTAAAAGTACTCAGAATCTTTAGTGGAAAGATTGACACCAAATACTAATAATTTTATTTTCAAGTCACTACGTCAAGCATAACTCAAAACAGTGGCTCAGATGCTTGGGAAAAAAACCCCAAACATTCTCTCTCTGCTTTAATGGGCAGATGTCCACATTAGGACTATGATTCATGATGCTCATCTGTATAGAGATGCCAGTGTTGAAAGGATCTGTACTGGTATTCTACAAATAAAATGCAACAAGAGCTCCCATATCCCCATATGTACTTTATAGCAAACACTGTTTCTATACGAACAGCTTTACATTAATGGCAATGTCCTTTATAAAAAATATTTAAGAACATATCTATGCATTTGAGTTTTTTAATCTTCCTTAGCATTAATCAAGTTTAAGTGGCGGAAATGCAATATTTGTATTTAGCTGTGTTATGCAACGATCACAGTTATGAAAAATTCATCTTTCTGCTGCATGAACAACCTCATGATTTGATGACAAACCTCACATTTAGTTTTACACTCCACATCTCAGAAAAACAATCTTTTATATAATATAAAAGAGCATATACAAGTTAGTAACAGCAAAAATCCTCTTGCTACTCTGCAAAATCCACGCTATTATTAACCAAAGTTTCTCATGTGTGGTCAAAGTATTGGTAACTCTAAGATGCAAACAAGACCTAGTGTCAGTAATTACCTAAACAAAAAGAAATTCAGTAATCCTGTTTACACTTCAGTTGCAGTAAAAACTGCATAGCTTCTGTGTTTCTCTTTGAATTTCCAAACCTAATCGCAATTACAAATCCAGTTATGATATTAATATAAGCCCTTCCAAAGGGAATGGAAGAACAGTAAATCCCAATAGGTATATGACTTCTGCAGCAGGGATGATGTAATATATAAAAATAGACATCCTCTGACAGAAGCTGCAAGTTGAGTAAATAACACACTGCATGTCATTCATTTTGCATTAGCTTCCCAGTAGACATTACTAAAAGGATGATGAACTAACAATTTTGCTTTGCTTCAGGTGCTACACAAAATAAAATGATAGCATTGCTCATGCATTAACAACAACATAACCAAATATGTAACTTAAAAAGTAAGAGTCTCTTACAACATGGATGAAGGAAGGAAGGCAGGTGGCTAAAAAGGTTGTGTTTTGCCACAAAACACTGAACATAGGGATGGGAATTGTGTATTGTCACTGTAGCACTCCCAGTGGATAGTCCCATAAAGAAACATAAAACTATACAAAACACAGTTAATGGGAATTGCCCAATTTATCACCAGAATTTCATATTTCAGATAAAATTACTTCACAATTTCTGTAGTCTCACCTCAAAATACACCTGCATATGTAAAAGCCACACACTTAAGGAACTAGTATTACTGCGTATGTTCCAATTTTACGTATATTAGCCAAATACATGTATTTAGTACTTTGTATTACTTCTTAGTATGACATAGTCATCAATCTATTCCAAATGGTGTGTAGATTATCACCATCATGGGATAATAAAAACAGTTGCTTTTGAAATTGCATGCTGAATTTTGTAAACAAAAGTAACTAAACAAGTATCCTTCGTGGTACAAGGACACTCATACTTGACCATGTTAAGAACTAGCCCCTTTCTTTCATTAATGGAATGATCAGTACACTGGTTTACTTTAAATATAAACATTACAAATATTAAAATACATTATTTTATACTGAATTTGTTATCAATAAAGACAAATTTGTTTGAGCAAACGCACATTATTTATGCATATGTGTGGTTAAAGCACCCTTGCATACCATGCTGCTTCCTGTAGGCAATTCACTGTAAATTTAGATGTGTGTACAATTAGGTTTTGAATTACCACTTCTCTGCTCATGTTACTTATATTGTTTCATAATCATGAACAGAATGAATCCAGTTCAATTTTAACTTAGTTTAAGTGAGGTGACCTTTTTACTTTCATTTTGCATATGCCATATAGCAGAGCCTTCCAGTTCCCTTTCTCCTTGTTCTTCACATTTTTCCCCTCTATCTTGGGGAAAACTAAGCTAGCATCAGGTTCAAAAATTAAATCTATTTAAATAGATGTCATAACTCATATAAGCCTCTAAAGCCAAAACCCTTGAATATCCTACTTCCCTGAACATTTCTGTGTACTTGACTACCATTCCCAGTAGTTTTTCTGTGTCTTTTTTTCCTTTGTAAATAGACTTGCTTAACACTTCCTATGTCAAGGATGTTATAGAAATTGTATGCTCCCCCACAAGCTCTCTGTATTCTTTATACCTTTGTATGAAGTCAGCCTTGCAATGTGTCCACATCTTGTTCACTGCCCTATCAAATAATTTCCCTAGACTTGGCAAATTAGCTCAGATGTTGTTCTTCCTAAAAGTAAGCTTTTTTTCCTTAATATCAAAACTTAAAGAGTTTATTCATTAGTTTGCTTTTTGTTTTATTAAGTGAACTTGTATTAGAATTTAAGTGCTAGATAATCCTAAAAATCATCAGGAACACTAAAAGCTGCAGCTATTCACAGGCTTGAAAGATTGGCAGCATTCCTTTAAACTGATTTCTTGTAGACCTGGTATCTTGACAACTGTTCCTACTGATTCAAACTGACTGAAATGCTACATGTAATAAACACAACCAAACACACTACTATACTGGCATCAATTCACTCTACAGAATACAATGCACTAACAAGAATACATTATATCAAGGTATATCACAATAGTGTAAAGTCCATATTGTTGAGAACCAGCACATGATGTATTTCATGGTCATTTGTAGTGGTCCATGGAAAGATATCCAGCAATAAGTATTTTACAACATAAACATACATGCAGAAAAGCAATTGTATTTATGTTGGGTTTTAACATTATGCCCCACCCCAAATGATAATGGACATCAATAACAAAGCTTTAACTCTACTGTATTAACCAGACAGAAACACTGCTTGTCAACTTGGAAACTTTCACATCACTTCAGTAGCCACACACACTGAGTAGAGGAAAACCAGCAGGCTTTTGTATCAAATTCAGGCAGAAAAAATTTCTACTTTTTTTTAAATCCTGAAATGTAGAATTATGACACACAACAGCTTTGTCGATTTTTAAAATGTAATTTTGCAGACAAAGGAAAGGGCAAATTTCTTTCACAAAACAAAAATCTGAACATAAATTTTCCTCCAGGAATTTTAGACGCTCAGCAGACAACATGAATACAAATGGTATCAGGAAAATGGCTCCTTTGCACTAACTGTTGCTTCAAAGAGAAAATAGGGGCTGGAAGCAAATTTTCTACAGTTTACTAATTTCTAAGTGAGCAGATGATAACATTTTTTTTAAAATTAACATAAGAAAATCTAGAAATATCCCTCATTTTTCCAAGGAGTCATGGCTGTAGATGAGACTTATCAATATCAGACGCAGTTTCATTGCCACCCTTCTCATTCAAATTTTCAGTCATCTCCTTCAAATAAAATCCCGAAGGACAGTGCTTGTCTGCCCTTAACACAATTGACACGATGACTGGCTCTGTAGCCCACTGTGTGCAGATAAAGTTGTTATGTGGTCATAACAACTTGGGCAAGAAGCAGGGGTTATTGGTGACACCATGTCCACTGCTCTCTTTCTGACACCAGATAAACAGATTGTCATCTCATGTGAATCTCAAGCTGAATGGAGTAAAAAAGTCTATTAAAGGCAGAGAGACCTTTTGCAGAAATTTCAGCAGCTGGCTTTACAAAACCTGGCTGAGGATACACTAGCAGCCATTCTTTTAAGCCTGTTAACTAATTCAAACCTGGACAGATTCTCAGAGTAAAAAACCCACACTACTTCCTGTTCAGGGTTATTCACAGGCGTTTCAGTGTTTTATTTAGAGGGTTGTTTGCATCTGTCTAAATATTCCCCTGTAAGCTTTGAAAGTTTGCTTTGAGCAAAGCAAAGACTATGGTATAGACTAGGAAGAGCCCACATCTCAGTTTGCACATCAAGTCTAAGGCACAGGAGAGACAGGCTATCACAAACCAAGACTTAGAAATTACTAAACCCTATGCCACTAAATGCATCTCATTTTGGACAAAGTTTTTCTTTATGAACTTCTGCTAATTTACAGAGATGATGTCACGCATTTTACACATCATAATCAGCTCAGCAACACTCAGACAGGGCATGACTAATTCTTCAAGGCACTGAAGCAGCCACAAAGCTTTCTGGCAGTAAGATATTACAAGAAACTGCACTCTTTAAATTCACTCCATAAGTGACTATTTTAAAGGTGGGGTTTTTCTCTTTTAAAAATCTGATTACAGGAGAGAGGGTCCACACTTTTAGTCAAGTCACTCAATACAAGGGCTTTTCACTGAAAACATTAAGTAGCCTTAGGTATTGATAAGGATAGAAAAAAATGCATATTCAGAAGTTAAAAATCAAATTTCTATTATTAAGTAAAGAGATGTTAACAGTAATCTAGTTAATGACAGCATCTGGCACATTAGAAGCACAAGCAAAAATTTTCTATCAAAATCTGAACAAGGTTTTCCAGATTCAAGTAAGAACAGCTCAGCCTAAACTGATCAAGACTTTTTTCTCCCCCTGAAAAAGAACAGACCCATTTCACCAAAATACAAGTGGTGGTATAAAGGATGCCATTTTATCAGTCTGATAAATCACATATATTTTATTTTCACACATTACGAAGTTTCTTTTTTCCTCACCCCCTAGAAATCAGCAACACTTGTTGCAAAAGTAACATGTTCAACTAACAATATTCAACATCAGATTTCACTTCAAATGGTCCTGCAAGCATTACCTTAAGTTATCAAAATACTACAAAACATTGTAATTTGAGAAGCACATTATTCCTCTTAGACATAACACTTCAGTAACCATAGGTTATTCAGAATCATTCCACTGAAAAATTGGTGGGCACTAATCTGAAGATAAGGAACTGGGTTCCTAGAAGAAAAAGTACACACACTAAAGAGCGAGCATTTCAGCATGGAAGTCACTTGCCTATGATACCGGAACCATATCGAAATTTGAACTCTCCAAGTCTTTTAGATAAAGAAACAAATTGAACCATGTGACACAGAAGTAACTTTTAAAATCAACACACTTCCTGATAAAATATCAAAAGAATTGACCAAAATAATATTTGAAGAAAAGAAGAATTTTGAAGCTTAAAAAAAAAAAGGAGTTTTAATTTGCTTTCAGCTCTATCACAAGAGATTTCTTAAGTGTATAGTGGGCATATTTAACAGTTTCACAGGACACATTCTTCTCAAACTTTGTATTTATGGATGGTTGGTATTTACTCACTTAGGCATTGAGAAATTAAATTAAAAATAAAAGTTTAAAAGATGCCATTCAGATCTTCAAAATACTTTGACTGCATTTGAGATCTGACATCAGGGAAAATTTACTTGATTTTGCTTGGTTTGGTACCATTCCATGATACTTGACTCAGGTACACTTTTCTCACTAGCTTGGCCAGCCTGTGTTTCAAATAATGGGTGTTTACACATACTTTGATAGGTGTCCACAAAATGCAGCTTCTTTCTACTGAATCAGTACACACCATCAGAATGAAAGACAAGCAAGAAGCACTGTTGCAGATTTTCAGCTAACAAACTTTTTTTTTGCTTCGTTAGTGCTTATCTTGTCATACTCCATTTCTCTGTTATACTGACATACAGGCACTAAACATTGGCAGAGGGTCGGTTTTTTAAATCAAAGATTAAGTCCTAAATGTAATGGAAGGGATACTTAGGTGTCTGTCGAGCATTAGATATTTTATATACACCCTTTGCTTATTGTTCTCCTTTTTCTGTAAACACAAGACATCAAAGCAAGGAAGACAGGTCAGTCAAGCTGGGCAAAAGACATCATGTTGTCACCAAATTCCTCATTTACATTAGTCTTTTTATATCACAATTAGATTGCTCATATCAAAGCAAAGGCTAGAAGGCAATTTTAGTCATAACACTTCATCAGTATTAGAGTATCATTCTGCAAACTCATGAGTAAAGTGTTAGTGAACCATACACAGTAAGTTACAATACCTGAGGTTTAGTGCATTCCTGTGAGCCAAAATGAAATGAATGCCATATAGGAGGAAAGGAAAAGATGAACATTATCAGACATGCCATAGTACATTCCACCACTATGAAGATAATGTTAAAATTATATTAATGAGGGCCAATCATCCCCTACAAGTGGAATCTATTGCAGAAAGCCATGCCACAACTGAGAGCACTACATTTCATTTTTAATTCTTAAAAAGTACACCCATGCATCTTCATTTAAGCTCTAAGTTTGCACAAAGATATAGAAAACTTCCTTCAGAAAATACTTTTTGAACTTTCTGAAGCAAAACATTCAGCAACCACTGTAATTAAAGCATTAATAATTTACCAACAACAAATAATTCTACATGGTAACCACAGCTTTAGGGTAAAACAAAATGTAAGATTACTCATTTTGTGAAGATTGAGGAAGCTATCAAAGCAGCTTTACTGCTTTGAATCTCTTGTATCTAACATCTAAACCAGAACACACCCACAAGGAAGAGCAAACTTGAAAACAAATACATCATATTAATCCTTTTTCAATTTGACTTTACCACATTATTTGACCATCTGCATTTTTTAATATTGTTGGGGTTTTTTTTACTATTTATACAAAATTAAATAGAACCAAAGATGAGAACCTGACAGATGTTGACCAAAGAATGGATGGGCACCAAGCTCATGAGAGATATATTATAATATGCTTCTTCCATGTGTTTAAAAAAAAAAAAAGAGAAACCCACACAACCTGCTTTCTTCAGTCATTTTTTTCAAGAAATTAAGAATTAAAAAAAATGAGGGCAACGGACATAAAATAGGCAGGGAGAAAAGACAATGCAGCCTTTCAAATGCATGGTTAAAGCAATAGAAATAATACTGCTGGTAGAAGTGAATGAGACAACAGTGTATTACAAGATCACCAAATACTGTAAAAATAGGAGGGACTGGGCGAGTATGGAGACTCTCGACTACACTGAGCTCATGGGACTATTTGCCTCGGCGGGGGGCAAGTCAGTCATATGCATCATATTACAGTTCTTAAAGCAACATTTGACTGTAATTATTGTACATTTTACAGTTTATTTGGCAATCTCTTCCAACACAATATGAAATCTCCCTTGCAATGAATTTCCCAACACATACACACAATCATTATGAACTCACACAACAGAATGGCACACAGTGGGCTTTTGCTCTTAAGTACCAGTTAAGTTTAGAGAAACTCATCAGGCACACCTAAAGTGAAATTTATACAACAGGCAAGGCCCTAAGAATGCAAATAGCACTGTGTGTAATATAAATATTGTCCTTCTAGAGTTTGATAAAAAAAAAAATCACACTAGAACTGCTTGCTGAGCACAACATATACATCCCAATAATATGAACAATACTAATTCTTCCTGTAATCCCTACAAAGTACAATACAACATATTTATTTTTTCAAAAATAGACCAGAAAAATGTTTCATCTTCAAACCAAGTGAACTGGCTCAATCCATATTAAATTTAGAGGCAATTAAAACTGCACTGAAAATTAAACCATTAAAAGCTGTTGTGTAAACAAAAACAAATTGTTGGCATAAAATGTAATTATTCAACTCATGAGGAAAAGCCTGTGTAATTAGCAGATGTAATCAAACATCTACACACTTACAGACACACACTGAATATACAGGGAACTGGCAAACAAGTCAAGGAATAAGGATAAAGGAGAATGGTAAAAAACCTACAACTGCATTCAATCAAAGACAGTATTTTAAAAACACTAAAGCTCCAATCCTGCTAATTTATATGCATGTGGCATACATTGTGCAAAATTTAGCCCAATGAACTCAATGGAATTAAATATTCACAAAGTTATTTATGCCTATGCCTTTATGGTTCTAGCAGATTTGGTGGCTTGAACAAATAAATGAGAGCCAAAACCAAACAGCTTTTCCAGTATTTTGCTCATGATTTGAAATCAATACCAAACAAGCATATTAATTTAATAGAGCTTTTCTCAATGTAGAAGCCATATAAAATATTTCATAGAACAAGTTTTAAATATTAGTTTATTTCCATCTCCAGAGAAAGCCTAGAAACTTTCAACATTTAAGATTACCCCAAGAAAAAGAAATTAAGTAAAATGACCAAATTATCTCCCTAATGATGGCCAGATTATGTAGCTCACTGAAACCCTAGTATAAAGGGTTCTTGAAGCAGGCATCAGTAAAGGTTAATTCAAAATTTAAGTTCTGGATGCCAAACAGAAAAGACAAATTTCATACAATTTGGCGTACTGCAATGCAGCACAGTCCTTTTCAGGCAACAACTGTTATCATATAGGTGAATGAGTACTTCACTAACTGGCCTTTTAACACTGTACACTAAACTATTTGTACTGTAACTTAATACCAGAAGGAAAGAGAACATAGTTTCTTTCACAATTTCAAACAATAATTGGAACATCAAGAAATAATACATGACATTCACAGTCATAAGAAATACGCTTTTCAACTGTGAACTAAGATGCAAGCTACACACATGTTCACATACTGATGGAGCCAAATTGACAGAATTTTAAGGGAAAATGTCCCTAGAGAAGCACACTTCCTAAAAATCCCAGCAGTTTAGTCATTTGGATTGGTTTATTTTCAGTAGTTTTCCTGTTTATGTTTCAGTAAACCATGAATACAGACAACTTACCGTATGGTAGCCTCTAGGTAGAGGTGGCTTCCCCATGGGATAAGGCTCAACAGTATCAATAATTGTTTGTCGCTCCCCTTTTTGGTTGATTTTCCTAAATCTTCTTCGAGATTGCCTATGAGAAGCTTGACGCTGAAAATATTCCTCATTTTCATCCATGTAATCAACCTACAATAGATGCAAGAGGGTGTTAACTCCCTCAAGAAATAAAAATGTTTCTTCTTGTTAGAAACACAACAAATTTTCTTTTCAAAAAACAGTAGTTAGCTTTGAATTTCCTGCCTTTTCAGCACTAAGAGTGAAGCTGCTACTAAAAAAAAAAAATAATAAAAAATAACACTGGTATGAACAGCATCACTGAATATGACCACTTTTCAAAAATGACAGAAGAAAAATTTTCCCTTCCACCCCTCTTCTTACTCTTGCACAAATGCAAACCTTTTGCCACTCAATGCATTATGAAAAGAAAATTAGTATAAGGGAGGACTTTTCTACTGACCTCTGTTTGTCACTTGGTATCGTGTCTAAACAATCTATAGCAAAGGCTATAGCAGTTTTATTATTTACTTCAAATATTTTGAGGGCATAGGAGGATTTCTAATAGGCTGTATTTACATAAAAGCAAATCACTTCAAAACAGCAACAGGGAGAATAAAAATACGTATTATTTCCTAATATAAAATTAGTCCACTCAGTTTCAAAGTCTTCAAATAGTCCTTAATTTCTACACAGCAGTGTACTGCAATGAAAACACCTGAACTACAAATTCTGGTTTTCCTGAACAAGAACAATCTTTTTACAGTAATTCGTGTGAAAAAT
This sequence comes from Bucco capensis, assembly GCA_013396975.1. Taxonomy (NCBI): domain Eukaryota; kingdom Metazoa; phylum Chordata; class Aves; order Piciformes; family Bucconidae; genus Bucco; species Bucco capensis. The sequence continues at coordinate 32,783 of VWZO01013401.1, forward strand.
CAACTTCTGAGACTGAAAAGGTTACTGTGTCTGACAAACTCTGGGGATGGGATTCTACTATTCCTTTGAAAGAGTAGACTGAAGTTCAGCGTTCAATTTCAGCCTTCCCAAAACTCTAGATGTTGGTTTGTTTGGACTAAGATGATGCATATGGGAGTACCTGCCCCTGATTCAACATTATCCATCAATCTAGAAGATTTCTTCTGCACTCAGCAAGACTCTATCTCCTCTCCCTATGCCTATCTTTAAATCACTCTTCCTTATAACTTATCAAGGAATGCACTAGAGACACAGTTATCCACACAGCTACCACCAACTATATTGTATGCTTCTAGAGAGTAAATCTGGGACAATAAACCGTTTCCCAAACTTGTGATCAGATACTATTCACAAAAACTAGATAGACAAACCAGGAGGCCAATACATAGGTAAACAGGAAGGCATAACAGGCTACTGCTGAGGGGCTACCTTTTACAAAGTTACAGAGAGCTTTAATTAGGGATAGCAAAAAAGGAATTGGCATTTCTCACAAATGCTTATGTATCTCCTCAATGAGGTGCCAATGCTTAGATCTAGATTATGATTATCTCATTACATGAGAATCAGCATGGCCAAGTCAAATATGTCGATGCACTTTCTGAGCCTTTCTAATAACTAATGGCGTGAAACAAGGCTGCGTTCCTGCACCAACTCTATTCACACTGACCAGGGTGGTATCTACATTCGATATCGTACTGATGGAAGCCTATNCTCAGAGCTTAAATTAGTCCAGCAGTTTAGTTACCTAGGCAGCCTCATCTCCTCAGATGGTAAGATTGACAGAGAGATAGACAACAGGTTAGCAAAGGTATAGAGTGCTTTCAGAAAACTTCATGAAAGAGTTTGGCATAATAAACACTTGAAGAAAAGTACAAAGATCAGTGTTTATAAAGCCATTGTGCTGTCTACTCTTATATGGTTCTGAATCGTGGGTCATCTATCACCACCACCTGTGACTCTTATAGAATGCTTCCATCAATACACTGTCTCCATACAATCCTAAACATCCACTGGTCAGACTATGTGACTAATACATCTGTTCTAGAACAAGCAGCAGTGTCAAGTGTTGAGGCCATGTTGCTGAGAACACAGCTGCATTGGGCAGGTTACATCTCCAGGATTAAGAACTACCGCCTACCTAAAATTACGCTTTATGGTGAACTTGCCACTAGCTGTTGTAAGAGAAGAGCCCCAAAGAGGAGATAGAAGGATTCCCTGACACAACATCTCAGCCTTAGCCATATTGATCAACTTAACTGGTCTACTCTGGCCTCCAAACGGGAGGTCTAGACACATACTATTTTTAATGCAGCTGATGTTTTTGAGAAAGCATGCTGGATCACTCTTGAGGAGAAAAGACAGCGTAGAAAGAATCGTGTCTTGCATAATATACCACCTAAGGAGTCCTCCTGCTGTGCCTTTTGCAACCGCTCTTGTCTATATTGGCCTTTTCAGCCATCAGCGTGCTTGTGGAGAGCGTGGGTAGAGCCCTCCCTGGATCTTCGTTCACGAAGCCTAGCCATGATGATTATGTGTCTCCTACTGTATTGTATTAGCTTCGTAAGATGATTTTCTTACAGTTGAAAGAGTGAGATATATCAAACATCTGACAGAAAAAGCTACCACTACACAATCATCTTTATACATTTACAGTGAAATTACAAAAAGCTTAAACCCACAAAAAACATGCCTGCATTTGCATGAAAGTTAAAAACCTACTTCTTTACCACAAAAACCCACAAGCTGTTCTACAATCCTGCTAACACAGGAGAACTTAAGTTTTACAAGAAAACTGCAGAATAAAAATTTAACAACATTGTAAAAGATACCTTTATCTCTCAATACATATAGATGTGCAAAGATGGCAAGAAAGTTACGTATGACATCTTAGATCTAGAAAAAGACCACATGCAAAACAGAAAACTCTGCAATTATTGGAAGCTGAAGTGTTACCAAAGCAGGTCTGTAAAACTGGAAAGCAACTGAATGAAAATAATCTTACCACAATCATTTCAGATGGCTCTAGTACAATGCATTCACAGCCACGCCTGAAGCTCCCTGCAGAACGCTTGCCAAAACTGAAGAACAAAAAAAACTTCCATCAAAACAAAAATCAGAGCTATAAAACAATCTATAAGCACATATGCATCTTCTCCAGATATTGTTAAGTATATAAAAAAATGTATATACCTCTGCACAAGACAAGTTTCATGCATATGTCCTTAGACAAGTAACTGATACCCAAGGACATTGAGATCTGCCTATTGTGTATTTACATAGTATTGTATTTACATATTGTATTTACATGCTAAATAATTCTATTAACACTAAAACAAGAGTCAATGAAGTGCTGTCTACTGAAGATGCATGGTTGATTTTCAACTACATTAAAGAATTTGATCTACTATCTTCTGACATTACAGTTTTAAGTTACTTAAGCTATCTGCATTTCTATAAAGAAAGCTAACTAGCATTCCAAGGAAAGAATGAAAAGGCTGGTCAACTTCAATTAGCTCTTTTCTCACTTAAAATAATCAAATAAGGATGCTGAACGTGAGAGTATTCCCAAATTGAATAGTGAGGACAAAAGGTTGTTCTGCCTTTCATGATGAATTCCCACCTTAGTGCAATAATTAAGCATGATACTATTTTGCTTCCTGCAGGATAAAATAGGAAGATATTTTAGTTTCAGTTTCTGAAGTGCTCTGCCTGTTTGAAATGAAAGTGTCTGCAGGCTTAACTGCAAAGAATCCTCAAAATGCAGCGGCAAAGGTGGAGTACAGAGAACAAATACATAATTCAGTGAAATACAAGACCTTTATGGTTAGATCCTTAATCATATGCTGTCAGAGTGGAAGAAGAGACAACCAGCTAAAGTGTGTTTCTGGGGTGCATGCTTCCAGGTAGTTCATATTTAAGCCTGCCAGCTCAGAGCAGACCTTCCCTGTCACAGATAGGACACATGACAAAATGGCTGGAACCTCAGAAACCTACCTGTAGCTTGCTATAACAAATCTGCCCTGAAATTTGTCAAAAGCCAATGCAACTATTTAGCCTTTCTCTTCTTCAAGCTGGCACTGTGCAACATGCATAGGAAACCTTCCTATCTGAAGCGCACAGGGCTAATAGCTATTAAAAAAGTTTATGAAAAATAAACCAGGCTCAATAAAACCGTAAAATCTGAATTTTACCGAGTCCTGTAATGCACAGTCATGGTGACAAGCTTAAGCTACGATTCTTGTGAGAATTAACATTTTAAAGCTTTATTTTGTACCAAGCAAACTGAAGAAATTAATGTACCATTTGGAACAGCATAACTAGACAGTTCATACTATCTATTCTCCTGTCCCGCCTGGCGATTAGTAGAAATGAACAATTTAACTTGCTACCCCAAAGGCTAATCTCTTGACAACAGCACGTTTATAGCTCAAAAAGAAGGCAGTCAGATATTGAAAAGAAATGCCAGCTGTGCTTATTCATCAAAATAATAATCGCATTTAATGGTACATGGGACTTCAATAGAAAATTTTTTTCCAGAATACTAAGCCTCTTGAAAAGAAACATTCAATAAAGAAGTCTCTTGACAAAATGTGTATTTTCCTAGAGGCAAACATATGCCTCCTCCTATAGCCCAGCAACAAAACACAGGGTGCTTTACAATGCCATCTTGATTTTTACACAATTTCAACTACTCTTAAAGATACCAGAAAATGAAGTCATTATATTGATTCATTAAACTGTTGCACAAGTGCCAAACTTATTTGCTTGGTCATTAAACTGATCCATACAAAAAGTTTTTCCTTAAAAAAAGGAAAGCACAGAGAGAGAAAGGAGAAGGTAAATCAACTCATCGACTGAAAAGCAACAATGCAAAAAAATGCTAATCAGGAAGTCAAATTATTTCATATTCTAACTGAAAACACAGAAATACTCCCTTCCCTCCTGCAGATGCTTGTCCTCCTCATTGTACCCATCGGTTTTTCGTCTAGAATACACTACTGTTATATTTTTTGCCATCCCATTTTCAAGCCTCAGAGCAAATACTGATTTCAACAGAAAAATGCATATGTACTTCCCCACTCCACCATTTCTTCATCACCCATTGCTGTAACTATCAGCTCTGAACTTCTGTCTGTTGCCAATCACTGCTGACATACAAAAGTTTTAAGTCTTAGCAAACACAGTAAAAAGAGAAAGCTATGTTTTGGATATGTTTTTCTATTCGTGAATAACTTGTTTCAATTTTACCCTTCAGCACAAAGGAAGAGGTAAGTCAACATAAGACAAAAGGCATACACCGAATTACCATAAAGAAAATTCTTGATTTCTGTTCCCAGAAACATGCTGGTTCTTACAGTAAATATATCATTGCTATACCACTCAGATTCCTACAACAGTAGAAAATTTATCAGAGCAGACAGTGCATCACACGTATATATTATCTTTGACCAAAGATGACAAGGCACTTCAGGCTGCAAGCAAACTCTGTAATCTCTGTGAAGTATTGTAGGGAAGAAGACAAGTAAAACAAGGGAGAAGAAAGTTAAATGACCTTTCAAAAGTGTTGCCATTCTCAGATATGCCACACCAGCTAAACCTCTAGACTTCAACCTGCTGCTGAAATTTCATCATCAGTGAGGAATTCACATAAGCAGTGAAAATTAGGAAACTCTTGTGACTACCCTACTACATCTGGACACTTCAGAAGTGTCCAACTCTGATTTTGGTAAAACATCCAGCACAATATTGCATACTCTCTCTTGCAGAACTGCACTTCAGTACTCACATATAGTCACACAAATACCTGTTGACATGCAACTTTGAGAAGTAACTGGGATCCTAGAGCATCACCAATTGCACTGCTTCAGTTCAGAAGACTGATATCAAAGTCAGGAAGTTTTAGCATAATTGATTTGTCAAAGCTTTACAGAAGAACAAAATGCAAAGATCAAAAAAGGACTTCAGTGACACTCTTCTCCACCCGAAATCCCTAGCTGCAGTAACCAGCCACTAGGGAGAGGAAGCCACCAAACAAACTTGATTGAATTGAAACAAGTTATTTAAAACATCAATAAGCAGTAAAAAGAAGCAACACATAATAGAGTCTGCTTACTGAACTGATCAAAAAGCCCAGGCTATAAAGCCTTTTATAAAATAGGAGAGGAACTTCATAAAAGGGACCATAAGCTGGTGTGCAAGCTGGCTTGAATGATGCTAGGTATCACAAGAACAGTAGCAGCAAATAAAGATTCTGTCAAAGTGCTGACAGGTTACCTTATTAATTAAAAGTTACTATTTCAGTAACTTTTGCTAGACACTGTTCTTTCCGTATTTTGATGCCAGACTTCCTATAGAAAGCAAGTCTGACTACCCAGATCTATCACAAAATACAGTTTACATGAGCATTGGCTAGCTAAATAAAATGTAGAGAGCCTTTATTAGCAGGTTTCAATGGACTAGGGATTTGACAAATTTATTCCTTCTTTTACTGTAATGTGAAATAAGCCTGTGGATATATGACCTCACTATGGAGCTTAAGGTTAAACCACATCTGTTTTTAAAATGTATTAGAGAATTTTACAGAGTATATACTTCACACTTGGTATTTTTCCTTAACTGCAAATCAAAATTGTGTTAGTACATAAAGATAAAAATCTCTTCCTAAGCCTTATTAATTTCAACTTTTAAAAATAGCTCATTTGCAACTATTAAGTCAGCAATGCACCCGAGAATCCCAGTTTTGCAACTGTTTTCTCCGAATTGGTGACATGCATGACAATTCCACCAAATGAAGGCAGTTTATCTTTGCAATGATGGCTTGTCAATATGGGATGTAGAGGTGGTAACAGTAATTTAAGTAGCCAGAACGTTGTCTGGTTAGGATATTGCTTCCTCACCTAAATGCCCCACAGAAACTTATTTTGCAGCAGCATTTTGAACACTTTTTAACCTTGATACCACATCACCTCTGACTTGAGGTTCCCCGAGTATTAAGCTTCACAGATTCTCTCTCCACAGTACCTGTCCTCAGGGTAATTTCACTTTTGGAGACCTCCTCTGACGCAGTTACTTTTATTCCCCATAAAGCTACTGAATGCATGATGTGAATATATAGCTGCTTAAAAACAAAAAACTTAAAGATATAAAAAAAAATAATCTGCAGGTATCCACTTTGCAGTAGCAATTTTGAAAGTGCATGATAAAAAAAAATGTTAACTCTTAGAAGGGTAGATACTGCCCCAAAGCAACAGCTCTAGGCCTAACTAGACTACTCCCTGAAGCAACTGATGAAAGCCTAATTTCCCAATTGACTACTCAAAGCATCATTTCCAAATAAATTCATAAGTACTAAAATATCTTTTGCTCACTATATGTACTAAAAGGAGGTATTTAAATCCATAAAGTCATTCACAGCTTCATTTCCATTCTAATACATTCTAAAACTGCATTTACCCTGACGGTAGGTAACAGTTCCCTTTTCTGTAAGAACCTTACTACATACAGTATCACAGTATGTCAGGAGTTGGAAGGGACCTAGAAAGATCATCTAGTCCAACCCCCCTGCCAGAGCAGGATCACCTAGACCAGCTCACACAGGAATGTGTCCAGGCAGCTCTGCAATGTCTCCAGAGAAGGAGACTCCACAGCCCTCCTGGGCAGCTTGTTCCAGTGCTCTGGCACCCTTACTGTGAAGAAGTTCCTCCTCATGTTAACACTGAACGTCCTGTGATCCACCTTGCTCCCATTCCCTCTTGTCCTAACATTGGATGACATTGAGAAGAGCTTGGCTCCCTCCTCCTGGCACTCACCCTTAATATATTTATAAACATTAATGAGGTCTCCTCTCAGTCTCCTCTTCTCCAGGCTGAAGACACCCAGCTCTCTCAGCCTGTCCCAATAGGGCAGATGTTCCACTCCTTTAATGATCTTGGTAGCCCTGTGCTGGACTCTCTCCAGCAGCTCCCTATC
>VWZO01013401.1:45205-55928 GCA_013396975.1 Bucco capensis
CCCCTGGGGCACACCACTAGTCACAGGCCTCCAGTTAGATTCTGCTCCACCGACCACAACTCTCTGGGCTAGGACATTTTGTCAAAAAAAAATACATATATCAAAAAAGACTTGTAAGTCTTGCATTTGTAAGCACTGGATGGGCTCTAAGGTACCTCTTGAGCTTTCTGCAGAGTACCAAAATTTTAGTGAGTATAATCTTCCAATCTGTATACTCTTCCTTTCTTAATTTTAGTTTTTCTTTAAGGTCCCTCTCAGTCACTTTGAGCTATTAAGATACATTCATGCTTACACAGGAAAATATTCTACTATCCATCTTACCTCAGATTTTTTCTCCTTAGCATTGGCTGTATCCCATACTCACATCACACTGAAAAAACTGATTATACTTATTCTATATAGCAAGTGCAAAAATAAGTTGGTTCAGAGGCGGGACGCACTACAAAAGCAGTTTTGGATTTATACTGCTACATGCTTTGCTTCTGTGGTCCATATCACAAATTCCTAAGGATAATTTTGTCATTAAAATAGCTACATTAAAACATTTAACTTTTTAGTATTTTTACACAAGTGTGGTTTCAATGGGAAAGATAAAACACCATTGACTTGAATAAAGCACAGCATAAGAAAAAGCCTACTTTTTTTGTGGCAACAATGGCAGGAAATGCCATCTTGGCTTAGATTAGAATTATCACGCGTGAAACAGTGAAATACTAGACCAGAATAAGGACTTTTGAATCTACAAGTTCCACACCATCAATTGATGGTGTCTCTCCTAAAGAAAGTGCATGAAGTTGTTCTGCATTCCATCAGTGCACCCGAGCATCAGCACGTGATCCAGATCATCTCAAGTCCATCATCAGGTCTTTCATATGGAAAGAGACAGAAGAGTCTATAACTCTAGGATATTCACCTAGAAACTAGTACAAGGCTTGCAATTGTGAGGGCTTCTGAAGTTAACTTTTCTCCTACCATGAGCATTTCCATTTATGAAAACCTCCCTCACCTTAACAAGAGTCACAGAATCATAGAGTGCTATGGGTTAGAAGGGACCTTAAAGACCACATAGTTCAACCCCCATAGGTCATTCTTTTTAAAAGTCTTGTCCCTCGTCTAGCAACAGCTCACAAAGACACTTGCTTTTGGCAATTCACACTCTTCAATTTTTATCACTGAAACATATTAAGGGTATAAGTGCTTGTCCAATTACCAAAATTGGATGTTACATTTCCTCTACTGGACTTGCAATGTTGATCTAGATTTTGTTCTCAGATGTTATTCTTGCAGAAGCCATGTATACTTTTCAGAAATATTCAGGCTCACTTAAAAGTTTTTCAGGTCATTTGACACTTTCTACTTTATTGTTACTTTCACATCTCCTCATTACAAACTTGGAAGAAAGCCTGGTAGTACTAGCCCCACTACGCTAAGCTTCTATTTTTATTTTCAAAAGATGCCAATGTAATAGATTAAGTCCCTTAAACATTTTATCAGTTGTGCAAGAACTATATTCCAGTAGCATTGAAATAATTGTTTTGATAGGAACAATGCCAGATACCACCAATCTCATTGTTTAGGAACTGTGTCCTCTTACATTTCCCAGCACCTCAGATACTGGCAGCACACTTGGAAGATGACCAATTTCAAACCTCAATGAGCTCTTAAATTATTCAGAGCAAGAGGTGGGTGGGATAAAGCAAAATGTATGTAGTACCCAACTCACTTGGCTATAAAAGTATTTTTAAGTACTCACATTTAAGAGAAAACCTGTACACCAATTTCTGCCAACAGTAAGGCCAGTTTCAGATGACATTACTAGTACAAGTAGCATGTGCTCTGCATCATGAACTTTGCTGTACCAGCAGGTGACATGACAACACATGGCTCTGTTAATTTACGGCTCAGCTAAATCAGCTACAGACAGAGTTGACCATGACTGTGTCTAAGTGAGGAAGCCAGAATTCACAGACCTTGAAATCTTCCCTGCTAGCCAGTCCTCAAGGAGCTGAGCTCAGGGACAGATCCATGGCAACTCCAGCTCCTCCAGCACCTTGCTATGAAGGGCACAATGTAATGCACCAGTGAGCTCCAGGCTTTGCTGTTAATGTTGGCCATGATACCAACAGGAGGTGAACAGATTCAAGGTAGATGGCCAGACCAGGTACTCCCAATAAAATGCTCCCTTCTGTAAGCAAGCTTTTCAAGCTTTTATTTTCTTCAGGAGTTTGAGTCTCAAAAAGTATATCACGGTCACATGTACTATTGTAGTCTAATTTTGTGCTTGCAGGTAACAGTGAAGATCTCCACCCAAAAGGACATATACAGTCTTTTAGGTAGATGTAGATGGTACAAAGCAATGAGCGTTGCTTTCTCAATGCCCATTTAAAATCCATTGAGTAATTCATGGTAGACATACACTCATAAACAGACAGACATCACCACTTCTTCCAACTTATCTCAGCCTTTCCTTGATTAAACCAAGATCATGCTCCTTCATGCTTCAGTTTCAGCTGATGGACTGAAATGCTGAACCAAGGCATCCAAACCAGACATAAGACAAGGCAGCACTGGGGGTCAGCCCACAACAATATCATACTGTATACCTGCCCACCAGTCTTTAGAGAGAGTCATGAGCATGGCTTCAAACAGTGCTAGCTGGATACAGAAATAGTAAAAGTAATAAACAGGTCATGGGAAAATCCAGCAGCAGCAGCAGCAACTAGCAGCAGAAAAATAAAGTTTAATGTTAAAGAGTGGTATTTCCATGGGCAAACTACATCCAAAGAATGCATTTTCAGGTAATTTCTTAAACAGACTTGAAAACAACCTGGAGAGTTATTTTTCTTTACAAAGATCCAATGTATGGTCTTTATGTTTCCATCATGACACACTAAATCCTTAGCCATAAGCAAAATGCAGAAACAGGGCAAAGCTCAATAAGCTGAGCACAGCTCTTCATCAATTCCTTCTGTATCTCAAAGAACTTCCCAAAACCCTGAGCCTTCCTCTTGTTCTAAAACTCTAGTTTCCTGCTCAGGGCAAAAAACCTCCCATTTTAGTCAAACTCAGAATTTTTGTTGGTTCGAATATTTGTGTATATTGGTCACTCTCAGTTAAAACACCAGTTCCATTCTGTTGTCTCTAAGTTTCAGCCAGCAATAGTCATTATCAATGAACACTATGTTGCAAATATGCTAGGGTCATACATTCAGAGAAGGATATTATTGTTGTGACTAAAGCTATCAGTATTTTACTGACAAGATTGATCAAAGACAGTTCTCTATTCAAAAAAATTATCATCAGTTAGATATACATAAACCACACCAAACAGCATGTCCCAGGCAACACAATTAGGAATTATCTTTCAGGAAAATAAAACTATATAAATGCATGTACATAGCCAAGAGCTCTGTTCCAACACTATTATATACTCACAAATAAAAAAAAAAATCTGCCAAAATGCCTAACAGATTTTCTTCTGCAACAAGTTATTTTCTTAAGTTAATTGGGACACATTTGAATGAGGACAAATAATCTCTGCACAAATCGAGTTTTGTTATTGCTCTGAACACATTCAAAACAAGTCCATAATTTCTTTAATGGCTCTCCTGTAGAATTTCGTATTCCATTCCATTTAAATTGTTTTAGTATAGGAAAGACCACAGGGCTAAATCATCAATATTTAAATAGATACATCCCTTTAAATTTTGAAGAGAGAAAACAGATGTTCTCCCAATTTCAAAACTTAATCTTTTAATTAGAGGAAAAAGTTTAAATAATTGCCCTCGTATGTAAAATTGGTGAGTTTGCTAAAAGGAAGAACAACTCTCCATCACCATATAAAGTGGTGAGGGGAGAAATGGTTGGGAAAAGAAAAGGCTGCAGCAAGGAAAGAGTGCAGATGTGTGAATAGTTACAAGAGCAAAACCAGGTTTGCATGCGCCAGGTCAGCATCACAGCATGCCCACACAACCCAGACAGTCTTGGAAGAATTCTAAGAGAAAGGCAGAAAAATCCAAGCACCAGAGCCTTCCAAGCCTGAGAAAAACTGCCCAGCAATGCTGTATTTTGTTGCTGCTAAGAGTTAGTTGCATCCTCTAATCGTGGAAGCCCATGAGGAAGCAGAAGGTTAACTTTGAGAGATCTAGGAGACAATTTTGTAGCGCAGCTCCAAGACAAATAAGATTAAAGACCACGGTAAAATTTCCACAGAAGTGAAGTTCTGGAACAAAAACCTGAGCAAATTTGCTGAGCAAATGTGATGAGAGCACAGAGCATACCTAGGGATGCTGGAAGCCATTCCAAAAGATATTTGGAGGGAATGTCACATTACTTCTGTCAGTGACCATGTGAAAACACAGAAGAGCCAGGACAGACCTCAGGGAATTGTATTTCCTACTCATTTATTTTCTGGACTTCATACATAAACCCTCATTCTACCATGTGAACTGCTTCAGGGTACAGCTGCTCAGGGGAAACTGTGAAGGGAACATTAATTTTTGCTCATTTCATGGTCATGGTGGGAAGGGAGAATTAAGGAATTTTTAGTTTGACTGTAGTATGTGCCCAATATGCTAACAAAAATTAGTCAGTCTGACAACTGTTAATAGTAAAATATGGGAGAGAATCTTCCTCACATTAAGCAATCAGAATGAATTCCACTGTTGCAATTTATAGAAATTAAATGGGAGATAAGAGTCAGTTTTGCTTTATATCACCAATAATAAGGCAGCTTTACTCACTCAGGTCAAAATTCTTCAATTCTGAATTGTAAATTTTTCCAAAATAAGTTAAGTGAATAAAATCCACCCTTATTTTATGAACACTATTTGCTAGCTGATGGCTTGGCATTTCAACAAATACAAGCTAAACTATATTACAATAGGGAAATAAAATGATAGTCATGCTATCATCACAAAATAGACATAGTTTAGATGTTAAAGTTTCCACAGCAGGTTACTTTATTTAGGATTTAATGTATTCCAATACTCCATCTTGAACATTTTTTTCTTTATTTTGAATTAAAGACTTGTCAAGTAGCTAGTTACAAGGAGTTTTACAAGTCACTCAGTACATTATATAACTTTGGAAAATTAGCAGCTATGCCACTATTTCACTAGCAGCTATTTGACTGTATATAGAACATTACAAAGCTGCTTGGACTGCTATACTATTATTTATTTCTGGCTTATGTGAGAAAGCAAGGGGATGGTCAAGTCTTGTGCTTTTACACAGCTTGGTTTTGGTTGCTTTTGCTGTTATTTAAGATGTTGTTCTTCCCCCATTATCTATCTGCCAAACCTAGTCATCATTCACTCTCTCCAAAGAATTTTAAATGGTATAGAACACTAGAAACCAAAGTAATGGAAACACTGATTTGTAAGGAACAAAAAAGTTTGCATGACACGAAATACACAACAAAAGAGCATTTCCAGTTTTATCTACCAACCAATCTGAGGATACTATAACTGAAACTAAAGCAACTAAATTAGCTAATACAGGCCCCAAATGCAAACAATGTGCTCAGTATACACAGTCAAATGCAAGATACTTCCAAGTTTCATCTATAAATCTGATGATAGCACTCCATCCTGCTCCTTACAGGCTCACATGCCAACAGCCACAAAGTTAAAAGCAGGATAGAATTCAGCACAGGACTGAGAGAAAACCTCCGAAACTGCAGGCAGATTTATTCACTAGGGCTATCTGAATTACCCCACTAGGTACTCCTTTACCCTTGGCATGACAGTCTGAAAATCACTTGGGGTCTTCTGTGGCCCCTGGTGCGTTAACTGTGCCGACAGCAGAGGGAGCATTAAACTCATTGCCCACGGGAAAGTGTGGGGAGTGATACCCATGTTCCTAGAATCCTTGCATGGGTAGGATGAGCTCACTAGCCTTCTGGCAGTCATCCTAGGAGAAGGACAACTCTGATTCCAAACCTGGGCAGATGGAGCTCGTTTAGCCCTGTTGAGGCCTTCCATCTAAGAGAAGGACACTCTAATAAAACCTATGTCCTAAGGACCTCGCTGCCAGCGTCCAAGCTTGCTAGGCCCTGGCAGATGAACCTTAGGACTAAAGGGTGGGTCCAGCTCTGCGCATGCTGTGTCTCACCTAAAAAAAATCCATAGCGCAGGCTCGAGGGTGCTATCTGCTATCCTCTTTTTATCAGCGTGCTTGGAAAAGGCACTGATGAGGAGCGTGGATGGAGCCCTCCCTGGATCTTCATTTGCGAAGCCTAGCCATACATACTCCTTTACCCTAGCCTGTATTAGATACAGTCTGAAAGAGTGAAATCCAAGAATCATAGAATGGTTTGGGTTGAAAGGGGGCTTATCTAGCTCCAAACTCTCTGCCATGGGCAAGGACACCTTCCACTAGATNTACTATAACTGAAACTAAAGCAACTAAATTAGCTAATACAGGCCCCAAATGCAAACAATGTGCTCAGTATACACAGTCAAATGCAAGATACTTCCAAGTTTCATCTATAAATCTGATGATAGCACTCCATCCTGCTCCTTACAGGCTCACATGCCAACAGCCACAAAGTTAAAAGCAGGATAGAATTCAGCACAGGACTGAGAGAAAACCTCCGAAACTGCAGGCAGATTTATTCACTAGGGCTATCTGAATTACCCCACTAGGTACTCCTTTACCCTTGGCATGACAGTCTGAAAATCACTTGGGGTCTTCTGTGNCCACAGGTGGGGCATTCACAACTTCTCCAGGCAGCTTGTTCCAGTGTCTCACCACCCTCACCATGCAGAATTTCTTCCTACTACCTAACATAAACCTCTTTCAGTTTAAAAGCATTAACCCTCATCCTATCACTACACTCCCTGATAAAGAGTTCCTCCCCACCTTTCCTGTAGACTGGGAAGCCACTATAAGGTTCCCCCAGAGCCTTCTCTTCTCCAGACTGAACCACCCCAACTCTCTCAGCCTGTCCTCATAGGAATAGGACAAGAGATGTTACTCTAAGCTCTGGGAAAAGTTATGGAAAAGAGAATTTTCTGAGCCACTCAGATTTCTCAGCTACATCCTGTTATTTTATTCACAAGCTTCATATGTTGCAAAAAATTATTTCCTAGTGGCTTTCTAGACAAAAATGAGTTAAACTGGAAAAAATCCACTAAAAAGTCTAAAAATGAATTTACAATATGTTTACTCAAGTGACAATGTTTTAGGTGAACAAGATGAAATTAGATGATCTCTATGTAGCAGTAGTTAGGTCTTTTCCTATTACCTGACCTCAACAGTGCATCAGGCCATGTTCCATTTGCTGAAGGGCAGAAAATTCATCTTAACGCCAACAGACATCAAAAATGTCATACTATGCAAACCTTAAAGCTTTTGAAATTATTACCTCCTGTATATGTAAATATTCAGTTTAATCAAAGAGTTATCTAGTAACTGCCTTTTGGCTACCTCTGGCACTACCAGATTTTAAAATATGACCCTATCTGTTCTTTCTGGACAGCACCCTTTTCAGGTCTCACTCCCCCCCTTTTTAGGCCACTGTAAATTTTTACTTTAGTATTGTTGGTAATCAGTTTCTCCTACCCAGTCTGTATATCTGAGCAGTCTACTGTTTCCTTGTGAGCAAATCACTAGCAGCACAAGTAAAGCTGAACAACTCAGTTCTCTTCTCAAGCTTTTGCTTTAAAAGAAAAAAAAATCATGTATTGCAAACCAGAAATTTAATCTGGGTGGCCTCTCACTTTTCTTATTCATGGATGCATCCAAGACCCAGATATTGCAGATTACAAAGTAAAAATCCTGATTAGTCTTTTCCTAAATGTAAATAAGGCCCTTGTCTACCCTTTAAAAACTATACCTTCTGAAGCACAACACCTCTCACTAGAATGACTCTGGTTTTTGCTCTCCAGAAATACTTTCTATCTTATATCATTGAAGTTTCTTAATTTTGCTTTCATGGACTTATGTTATCTTTGTTAATTAACAAATCATCTCTCTTGCATTTGCTTCCCAAGACGCCATCTTTGGCAGCTACCTGACGCCATCCACAACTATGAAACTTTCTTCCTAGTATTAAATACCACAACTGCAATTCACCAAGATTTCAGACACTGTCCTAGATGTAATTTCTGAATTTCTCCAGGTGAATAGCCCTTAAATGCACTGCTTACAGTCACAGGATCTGTGATTTTCTTGTCGTTCTTTCAGAAAGAATCTCAAGCTTATTGTTTGTCTTACTGAATGTCACCTCTCATCACATGTCAAAAAATGTTTGAAGCACAAACACTGCTGTAAATCAAAGCAATAAAAGATTCTTGCCAGAGACTATATTCAACCACTCCACATTAATTCAGATACCAAATATCCCTTCTCCTGGCATCTAAAGGTAGCACTGTCTGCCAGCTATTTTTCCTGCCATTGCCTGTTCATGGATGACATATGGGATCATTTTCTTCCATCTGCCAACCGCAGGGATCCTATAATCTGTTGTTGTGCTACTTTTTACAATAACCAGTTTTGCACCTTTGGCATATAGTGTTTGATGGCATACCAAATACACCATTTTATCAGCACTGCCTGTTCTCTTACAGATGCAAGACAATTGCTTACATCAAGAACATGTCATCAGCATCAAATGGAAGTCTCAAGACCAGCATTGTTCTCCCACTGAAAAGCAGACTTGAACATCTGATTGTTCCTGTGCCAACTAACACAAGCTCTGAAGTAGTTTCCCACTATTTAAAACTGTAAGGAAGTTTCTAGTGCTTTCATTCCTATCATACTATACAGAGAGGTGTCATTCTTTCATTCTGCTTTTCATAAATTATATTATGTGCTATTTACTTCAAAGGCGCCTTTTATAGTAATCTGAAAGAATATGCATATAACTAGCATTTTAAATTGATTCTGCTGTTCTTCCACTAAAATGATCAAGCTCAGCCACCTCAGCCTAAAATCCTTGCTGTCATTTGCACTTTTCCATAGCTCAAAATAATTATTTTTCTGTAGCAACATACATTTTGAGTGTCTCATACTTAAAACTTATCTTTCTCCATGTAATATACCATTCTTTATTGCAAATTCATTTACATGAAGCATATTCAAACAGAAGTAGCCAAACTGGCAGTAATCTAAGCATATGTTAAAGCATGCACTGAGAACTTGGGTATGGCAAACAAAGCCTTGGGAAAACATTAGGAGCTCTATTGCATCCTATGATTTAAAGACTACTCACAGTAACAGACTACTCAGTACTTCATCTATCAGGTTTTTGGTGGCTTTATTTTCAAACTGAGAGTATTTGCATAACATTTTGGATGTTTTTACACTGTTCGCAATGATAGGCTTTCACTTCTACCTATGGGCATAGCAATTACCACTGCTAGTAAAGGTAGGAAAAGCATGTTTATGTCTGTACTTCCATGTTCCATTAAGCATAAGATATTGCCTTAATTTCAAAAATTCTCTACACCTCATGATTTATATTTAAAATCCAGAATGCAGTACATTCATAGCTGACATACCTGCTCCGTGGAAGAAACATAGATTCTTTAATGAAGACTGACCCAGACAGCAGGATATACCAACAGGTACCAATATCATCAGGGCTGTAATAAAAAAGGACACAGTTTAAGACACTTGATTACAATTACTCATAGCACTATCGAATTTGGTAGTGCTAAGAACATCAAAGAGGGAAAAATGCTCAAAACCATGTAAAAAAAAAAACCCACAGTTTATCATTTACAAAACAACTCCATCAATTTTAATTTCCACCTGCCAATACATACATTATTAGAAGGTCTCATTTCATTCCCTTCACTTTTTTTAAAAGCATGTATCTATCCACTTGGTAACAGCATAAACCCAACAACATATAACTGAAAGTTATTAAAATGAAGTCAAGCTACAGTAAGTGTATTGCATCCTGTTGAATCCATTACTTTCCTTTTGCTGAAGACAACTGTAGCATTTTCCCCTCTATAAAAAAGGCTTCCTTTCCCAATTCTAGCCATCTGCTCCTTCACCCTACGCTACTGCTATCCCTAAACCATCCCCTGAAGTGCCACATCTACCTGTTTCTTGAAAACCTCCAGGGATGGTGACTCCACCACCTCCCTGGGCAGCCTGTTCCAACATGACACCACTCGTTCGGTAAAAAAATTTTTCCTAATATCTCACCTAAACCTGCCCTGGCACAACTTGAACCTATTCCCTTTAGTCCTACTGCTAGTCACAAGGGAGAAGAGGCCAACACCTGCCCCTCTACAACCTCCTTTCAGATAGTTGAAGAAAGCCATAAGATCTCCCCTCAGCCTCCTCTTCTCCAGGCTAAACAGCCCTAGCTCCCTGAGCCTCTCCTCATAAGGCCTGTTCTCCAGACCCCTGATTAGCCTAGATGCCCTTCTCTGCACCCTCTCCAGCACCTCAATGTCTTTCCTATACTGTGGTGCCTAAAACCGCACTTAGTACTCAAGGTGTGGCCTCATCAGCACCAAGTACAGGGGCAAGATTACCTCCCTGTTCCTGCTGGCCACACTGCTCCTGATACAAGCCAGAATGCCATTGGCTTTCTTGGCCACCTGGGCACACTGCTGGCTCATGTTCAACTGGCTATCAATCAACACCCCCTTGGGTCCTTCTCTGCTGGGCAGCTCTCCAGCCACTCCTCCAAGCCTGTAATGCTGCCAGGGGTTGTTGTGACCAAAATACAGGACCCGACATTTGGCCTTATTAGAAC